>JANIJG010025976.1:225573-265136 GCA_024611175.1 Megaceryle torquata
TTTATAAATATCTGAGGGCTGAGTGTCAGGAGGAAAGGGACAGCCTCTTCTCACTCGTGCCCTGTGACAGGACAAGGCGGAATGGATGTAAGCTGGAACACAAGAGGTTCCATCTTAACATGAGGAGGAACTTCTTCACTGTAAGGGTCACAGAGAACTGAAATGGGCTCCCCAGAGAGGTTGTGGAGTCTCCTTCTCTGGAGTTTTTCAAAACCCGCCTGGCTGTGTTCCTGTGTGACCTGTGCTGGATTGTATCATCCTGCTCTGGCAGGGGGGTTAGACTCGAAGATCTCCAAGGATGCTTCCAACCCCTGACACCCTGCGATACCTGTGAAGAACTGATTAGCAAAGAAATGTTCAGAAGCCTCTCTCACCAAGAAAAGAATAAATGAGAGACTGAGTAAAGAAAAGCTATAAAGCAAGTAAAAAGTGTTTGAGACTAAATATGAAAAATTAGAAAAATTGGACCACTATGAAAGTGAAGTCAAATAAAGGATTAGAAATCCTGAGATTATAGATAATCTGATTATAACTTAAAGAACTAGAAACAAATAATAATTTGTAGTCAGGATTTAGAAATAAATAAAAATAAATAAAAATAAACAAACCCCCACAAAATATTAGAATACATCCAACTGAGGCTGAGGGCAGGGATTGTCCTAAATTTATATAATGAGAAAAGAAAACTATGAAACCAAAGGCACATTATCTTAACATTAATCATATGTAAAGTGTTAGAATTTTGAAGAATAGAGCAATTAAAAGAACAGATGTAAATGGAAAGTAGAATAAAATGCAATATGGTTTTATCGAAGAGAGACACTTCTAGATTAATCTAGCAAGCTTTCTTTTATAGGACAATTAAATTTTAAGCTAAGAATTCCAACAGTACATTTACCTACACTTAAAGACTCTGCTGCATTGGCACAAAACGTGATAGATCTTGAGAATTCAAAAAATTCATAAGGTCAAGTGGTAATATTAAAAAGGGAAAGTTACAGGTTTCTATAAAATCCTTAAGAGGATATCCTTTCTTGCTAAATATATTTTAGTTATTACTATGATACAAATAAGCAGAATGAATAGATGAAATATGGTCAGGAAAAAACCTCAAGAGGGTGATTTTTCCAATACAGAAGCCTGGGATATCACCAGGGAAAAGCCATGTAAGATAAAATCTTGAAATGGAATAGAATCAAGATTAATTTCAACAGTAATAAAACAGTCATGGGGAATAACACAAATTTTAGCTATAAACTAGGAACTAGTCATCTGGAAAGGACCAGAGGGGGAAAAAAAAAAAAAACCAAACCACAGACTTGCTAGCTGGCTATAACATGTCTATAAAACATTAACATGATGTATGTAAGTATGGTCAGATATGCTTGTAGGTTGCTGAATTAGTTTTCATGGATATAGAAAGTGCCTTTGTATCATTGCATGAAGTGCTGTAGAAGAGACTTCATATGGACAGTTGTGTATAGTATTGATTATCCAAGACAGATGTTCAAGAAAGTTGATTTTTCAGAACTGTTAATCAAATCTCATCATGAGAACAAAATACATGCATAAAAAGGCCCTGAAGAAAATTAGACCGGGAATCAGAATATTTCTAGCTAATTGAATACTGTGACTGTGGAAAAGAGTCCTGTATTTTAAACAAGGTTGGCAGAACTCTAATATTTAAAGATTAATTTACTAAAGCTTATGAAAAGAAACATATATGAGATGATACTTAATCTAAAGAAGAAATGGAACCGACAAATCAAAAGGTACCCTCCAGTCCTATGCTCTTCTATTCTCAACCATTTCATGCCAGACCCTCCTCCAATTTTTTGTATTACTAAGAAAACTTTTATTGGCATTAACTCTGAAATGTCATCTCATTCCTATATTTCTTATATCTATTTTATAAACAAAGGTAGTGTGTTATTTAAGGGTATAGATTTGCACTATAACTCTATCTGTTTTCCAAGGTATCTTCTAGATTAAAGTTTATTTTTCTTAAACACTGTAACATTGAATCCGCACCTTCTCTATTAATTCCATCTTTCAATTTCTGTTACATGTCATTCTCCTCTTACAAAGAGATTCAGACTTCCCAAGAGTATGGTAAATATGAATAATTTTCCATGTTAAAACCAATTTAATTTAAACTAACTGAATTTTTTGTCTTGCCTTTTGTGATGTATGGAGTATATTTCAAATCTCACTAAGGAAATCAGTATTTGTCTCGTTCATGACATTTTTAAATTATAATTGTTCTTCATGCTAATTCATTTTCTGAAAACATTGCTATGTTTATGCACTCTTAAATGTCATGAAGAAAATATTAGCATCGTAGGCATTTTTGTTCATTATTTCATGTAAGCATTCACACGGGGATTATGGAATGCAGTAAAACACATTAATTTCTGTTTATTCAAAGTGTTAGCAATGTGTCTGAAATGAATTAAAGATCTCAAATATTACTGTCTTAACCTAAGTATTATTATACTTACTGATTTAAATATACACAAGTTTTATACTTCAAATTGTATTTAATACTGCAAATTAAATACAACAGTTAAAAACTTCCAACCAGATCATTTTTGAATGCAAGTTAACTGTTGTTCCTTACTAGTGTCACTCTAAAATTCAGGGAATTAGTCCACTAAATATTGCCTATTCTCAGTCAAAATTAATTCTTATTCTATTTTCACTCACTAGTTCCTAACTCATGCCTGGGTATCCATTTTTCTGATTATATTAAATGTCCCTCTTACATGATAAGTTAATATTATACAGAATTACCTGAATATACTTGAATATAGTGATATTGGCCTGATAAACTTCAGTTACCAACCACCTAAGACATTCTTTTTTCCCTTCCATAGCAGATCAGTCTACAAGAAGGTAAAACACATTTATTTCTCTTTCAGGAGTTGCAGCTCTCAGCTACTGTATCTTAAATAAATCTTACGGGGACTGAATGAATATGCACAGTTAACAAATCATTTTACAGAATTCATTGACTCAAACCTTATCTTGCACAGGTGCAATGCATCATGAAGTCACATTTGTTCAGGTAGCTAAAACAGACTTTTACTGGACAGAAACCACGAAGGACACATCAAAGAGATCAAAGGAAGTAACTGTATTACTAAAGGCATAAACATGCTAAGTAAAGAAGAATGATATTTAAGGTGGTACAGCCCTGTTACAGTTCCAGGCTCATAAACCACAACACTGATTAAGTTAATGAATATCTGGATGCCAAATCAGATGACAAGCAGAGAGAAAGCATTTTCCTGTTTTAAGTGCAAAAACTTTTAATGAGATTATGATTAATTTATAAAACTGTATTCTTTAATGTGTTTGACTGTTGATAAACCCAGAGACAGCTTATGGGGTTTTACTGCTATTTTTTTCAGTAGACAAGACTTCAATCAGATTTGCAGTAGACAATAGTCTTATAAAAAGATGTTGCACTATCCCAATGGCTATATATCCTTATTAAGTTAGAAGACTCAGTCAAATTTATTAACTACTAGTAATGTAAAATATTTTAGAAAATATATTTAATGAAGGCTTATGTTAGTTATATTATGAAACCAGAAATGTTTTTTATTATGTGTTGAGGGTCCTCAATCTGGAAACTATTATGTTCTCCTGGAGAGGGTAAAGCAAGACAGTTGCTTTGAGAAAGGAATGTATCTCTTCTTTGCTCAATCAGTTTTGCTTATGCATCAGCAAAATACAGAATTGTTCATTATACAATGAATATTTGATAGGCATTTCTACTTATACTGAGCCCTAAGTGGAAATGAACTAGGGAGGAAGAAAATTATCAGATTTTACATATCTAAATTATATCATCGAAGTGCCCCTTTCTGCATGTCCCATTTGATTCTAAGTTTGAAAAAAAAAGTAAAAAAAAAAAGTTAATGAGCTTGAGTACTGTCTGAAACATGTGAATATTATGGAAAAATCTTAAGTTTATATCCAGAATTTCAGTCATCTGCTGCTTTCTTCCCAAAACTATATCACTGGCATTAACAACTGTATTTTTTGTTGTTGTTGGTTTGATTTGGGGTTTTTTTAAGACCAAAAGTTAATAATGAAGCTTAGTTACTATGAGGAGGCTGCCATGTAACTGTCTAACACGGTGTTTGGATTTGAGCAAGCCAATACACTTCCTGCTGCAATGGGTGAAGAATAGGAAATTTTTCTTCTGTATGCTCAAATGCTTTAAGTTCTTTTACAAAATTAAAATTCCTGGTTCTGTTAGCACAAATTTTTGTTTATATTTTTTTCTATATTAAAATGCCTTTGCAGAATGACAGAAATATATAGTAAAAATTTTTATATTAACAGAAATAGAGCATATGACAACAACACATGAAAGCAAATAAATTATCATCCAGAAATAGAGAAAACCTGATGTGTTCTTTAATTACAAAGAGGGTATTTTTTTCCCAAATTCCTTTCACATAAACTCAAAATCAATAAATATTTATAATGTGTAGTGCAACTAATTAAAATAGCACTGTGTGTAGATTTTTATCCAGGAAAGAATTATCAATATTCCCTCTCCAGTATATAGTTTTATTGTAAAAAAATAACACAAATATTTGTCCCTTCTGCCTTGACTTAAATTGTATTTTCCAGTATACATTCTTCCAGTATGACTCTGAATCATATTAAATGTATTTCTGCTCTCTTTTGGATGGATGATGGGGTGAAAAATTGAGTCTGAGAAATTATTTCATTCCACTTTCAATGCATGTAAAATATCCAAGGATACAATTTTATTGTTAACAGGAGGCTTGTCTGCATATAGTCATTGATATGAGATAAGAAAAATTTCCCTGATATAACTAAAGAATTTTGAAAATAAATATCTAAATAAATATCTGAATTATGCAAGAGAAGGTAAAAGATCATGGAGAGATCACTGAAACATCAACAATAACATGTGGGGACTAACAAGAGTATAATCTAGTTACCAGAAAAGATGCTCAAGATAATACTACCTTCCAGATGGAGGTTATCTCTGTTTAACTGAGATGGGGTAAATAAATGCTTCTGTTTATTAATGAATAAGGCCTTCCTGACAGTGTTTTCAAATCTATTTTGTATCTTAAAATTTCTAGTACATTTGAAGGCCATTTGATAATTTTAATGAATATTTGTTCTATTGCCAACAATTAATCCAATATTCCTTTATGTAAAAGCATTTTTTTTAATATTTCAATAGAGTATAAACATATATACTACCAGCTACAGGGTATAGCATGAAAGTTTAAAATGGAGGAGACAGTAGATTCCAAATTAAAAATTCCTTAAAATTTTTCTAATATATTGCCAAGAGTAAGTTTAATGTGTTGTGGAACATTTTTTCTCAAATCTAAATGAGTATGAATAATAATGACATTGGTTAAAACTTTTCAAATTTATTATTTTTTCACCAAAAATTAATCAAATTGTCAAACCTATATTTTCCACATGAAGATTTTTTTAATAAGACTATGTATTTATATTTTTTAAATAACAGTTAGCTTTTTTTGTTCAAGCATTCAGTTTCAAAGTTTGTTGTAAATAAACTGTTAACATTAATGTCAATTTGAATACAATATAAATGTTTTCAACAATCTTGAAATCACCCAGAATATTTTAAAATTAGAATTTAAATAATTTGATTTATTTTCTATTATGGACCCACACAGTAATACAAAATAATCATCAAAACTACAAACAAATTGGAGGAGTAGGAAAGGACTTTCCAAGAGCAACTTGTGTAACCTCTGACAAATTTAATATGTTATTCAAATTCTTCCTATATTTTCTTTCATAAAACCATAGACATATTTTAGCTTATTTTGGTCATTTAATAATGTATTTTGTCAAACATATGACCAGAACTGACAAAGTGTCCATGGCCAAACATAATAATGAACAGCTTTACATTAATCTATAAGAAACAGTGCAATCCCTCTCACATCACCAACTACACATCATTTTAACACCTTGCTGAACACTCTAAAACTTTAGCATAGGAGAAAGAATGCACAAAAACATGTATTATACTATAGAAAGAGCAAAATGTCGGGAATACATTAAAGCCACTTTTTTTTCCCATTTGTTGGGAGTTATTACTTAAAATTATTTCAATTATTTTAGGAAGTAATGAATACAGGCAGAAGAGAACAATTCCAACAGTACTTATTTATTCCGTCCAGGAAAAATTCTTACTGATCCCAAACTAAGTTTCATTCTGTCTGGGTAATCAAAATGAAGACATGAAAGGCCCCAAAGATTTTTTTTTTTCATGTAATTTGGATCCCTGATGCTATGATGAATCTATCATGTTTCGGGTTAAATGAAAACAAGTAGAAAGAAGGGATAGTGTTAGGGGAGGGAAATTCTCAAGTGTTGTCTCAAATGTAAATAGTTGAAGCCCTGAAGCATTCTGAAGAAATTCCATGAATATAACATAACTGTTTTCCTGTTCCGTAGCTCTAAAAATATATTAATTTTTTAAATGTGGTATTGTAGGTTGCAATTTTCTCCCTCACAGAAGTTTAATATTCCTCCTTAATGGTGTTTTAACATTGCTAAAATACAAAATAACTTGTATAAAATCCATTTTTTCTTATTTTATATAGGAAAGGAATGCTGTTTGTCTTTAAATATCGTAAGTTTTGAAAGCCATGGATGTACAGTTGGTAGCACGCAAGTAATGTTAATGTAATTAAATATATTATAAAGTAATGGCTTTATACTAACTTCACATTTCACTACTGGAGATGGATTTGTTATTTATGAATTCCATGGCCACTAAATAACACTGATTATTTTATTGGTACTTTTTTTTTTTTTTTTTTTTTTTTTTTGTAGTGAAACACCCACAGTCATTTAGAAGACATTCAAGAGGCTGTTGTTTCTGAATAGAATTATGAAATTGCCAAAGGATGAAACAGACTTTCTCTAATGCAACCTGTTATGGGAAGCAATGTCATAGTTTCCCCTCCCTTACAGAAGTAATGCTCTGTGCATACATATCTAAAGTATCATCACCATTTTTACTGGTATTGTCATAGTGAAATGCAGCCCTCTGATGCATGGACTCCTGTATCAATGCAGGGAAGTGTGGCTTCAGTAGATATAGGTTCATAGTAGAATAACAGACTTGAAGATCAGTACCTTTAACAGAGCAGATATGTAATTTTTATTTCAAAGTGTTTAGTGTAACTTAGTCTACATTGACTTTACACAGGTTTAAAAAAATTCTCCTGCTTTTTAATAACATAACTTATAATATGTAATTATTGACTTTGTTCAACATACTACTTTAGGAGAGCCTTGTAGCAATTACTAAATTTGCATAACAGTCTGTTTTGATTTTGTAATCACATTACAGGAGACATTCCTTCTTTATATTCTCTTATCTTTCATATTTCTTCATGCATAACACAGTGCCACACTGTGCATTGAAAGATAATAGGGAAACTATAATTATATTTCAGAATTAAATTTTTGGCAACAAGTATTTCTTAGAGCTACATTTTGTCATGCTGTTAAATATATCTGGATAAAATCCCTGAAAAACACTTACAAGTGAAGCTGATTAAGAACTTAATTTTCCAAACATTGGAATTAAAAGTAAAAATGAAAAATGGAAGATGGTATGTTTCTTTTTATGGCATTCCTAAGTACAAAACAGCATGTCACATGTAGTTGCTGTCATAATCTTGACATATCTCTGAGCAGAATGTATTGTAAACAGCAAATATAACAAGCAGATATTAGAAACAGTATCTGCATTTTATTGAAGGATATGAAAACAGTCTGCTGCAGGGCTACATGACTGGTAGTTTTCATGCCTGTTACGTTAAAAATAAAGAAATTTGGTCACTAGAGAATGTAAATAGTGACAGCTACTAAATCTTATCCCATTTGTTCAGGCTATAAATCAATTGCCATAACTGTGATAATTGTCTGGCATACGTTAGCAAATGCTGACTTTATTAATAGTAATTGTAAAAAAAACCCCAAACAAAAAAAACAAAAAAACAACCCAAAACCAAAGAAAACCCTTATCCTGGACTGTCCTTCACTTTGTGTAATAACATTATGAGTACAAAGTAAATATTAAGAAAATATAAAATGTTATTGAAACAGTAAGTTGGTGGTTTTTGTTCACTTCTCAGCAATTTTCCATAGTGTAATATAAATGTCACAGATAAAAATAAAGGTGAACCAAAACCAGACAGACAGGTTCTAATTCCCTATAAACTCATTGTAGCAAAACCTCCCAATCTGTATCAACTGCATGCTAAAGCCTTCTCTCTACCTTAGTACCTTAAAAGAAGGGAGTTTTAGAACTAATTAGGAAATGACTGACACCTCATTCTGTCCTCCTGCAACATTGAGAAGGAGCCTGGGTTGGGCATGCAGCTGGAACCTAATTGATCTTAGTAATGCCATTTGCAGCAGCTTTTGCTACCTAACTTCTGCCTGCAATTAAGGATTGCCAGATAAGGTTGCCCATGTCACTGCTTTTGATCCAGATACTGTTCCAGAATGGATAGCCAAAGTAATTTCTTCTTTTTTCACAATCTTTGTTACCTAGAATTCAAGTAATTTTGATGCTATACTCCACTTAGTTCCCTGGAAGCAGAATGCACAAAGCCAAACTAAAACCATCTTTTTGATCTCATACTGTTGTGCACAGTTAGATGGTTCAAACAAGGAGCACAGACAAACACCAATCTGTTGTACGAAACATACTACAAATTGTTACATTATTATAAATTTTAGGTGTTTGAAAATGAAATACATATACAGTATAATCCTAGAACAACTCAAGTCAGAAGGGAATACTCTGATTCTCTACTTAGTAAGTCTAATCAAACCAGGCTGCTCAGAATTGTGTCCAGCTATGTCCTGAACACCCCTAAGACTGGAAACACAACTTCTCTAAACCCCTGTCCCAACATTTGGCTACCCACCATATAGTAAACAAATAAAACCTAATATATAGTTGGATTTTCCCATGTTCCAGTTTGTGTCTTTTGTGTTTTGTACTATCACTTTGAACTTTTAGAAGACTGACTCTCTGTTGTTGTCCGTGGCTGAAATAAATGCTGTCAGGAATAAAGTCTCCCCAAAAGCTATCCCTTCTCTTAGCTGAACAGGCACTTCTTTCTTTCAGTCTTTCCTTGTATGCCATGTCGTCCAGCTCCAGCTTGGTTGCCCTCCACTGTGTTCATTCCAGAATATGAGTGTCTTTCTTCTAGTGGGGAGCCCAAGAGTGGAGAGAGTTCTCCAGATAACATTTCAAAATTAAACTTTATGTGCATTAAATTAGTTTAATAATTTGAATTCATGGAACTAAAAATAAGTCTTGAAATGTCTTCAGTTTGGACTTGGAAAGTGTAATGTTTCCAGCGCTGTAGGTGTCAAAGCTATTTCACTGGCTGATTCAGCTTCATTTTTGGCACAATCAGCATACTGGCATCTTGAGCACTCAGAACTTGACTAGAATATGAGGAAAGAACAGCTTGTTAAGCAAAGAGAATTCAAGGGCAAACAAGGTTTGGTGAGGCAAGAAACAGTTTAAAATTGATAGTGCATGGATAGCAAGAGAGTGAGCTGAAAATGTGCTGAATCAGCTCAATGCTGTTATTTAGGTATGTAAAAAATAATTTCTCCTTAATGGTAGTAGAAGAGCAACAAGAAATTTTTAATTAAAGATGATCCTGATCTAGATCTTGTGTTCAGTTTAGATAAATGAAAAAATGTATAGAATTACTTACAAGACTCAATATAAGGGCCACAAAAGTGATCAGAGATCTGGAACACCTCTCCTATGAAGAAAGGCTGAGAGAGTTGAGGTTGTTCAACCTGGGGAAGAGAAAGCTCCAGGGAGACTTCACTGCAGCCTTTCAATATATAAAAAGAGGCTATAAGAAAGATGGAGAAAGACTTTTTGCCAGGTTCTGAAGTGACAGGATAAGGGGAAATTGTTTAAACTGCAAAAGAGTAAATTTAGATTGGATATAAGGAAGAAATCTTTACAAGGGTGATGATACACAGGAATAGGATGCCCAGAGAAGTTGTGGATGACCCATGACTGGAAACGTTCAAGGCCAGGCTAGATGGAGCTTTGAGCAACCTGGCCTAGTTGCAGATGTCCCTTCTCACTGCAGGGATGTTGGACTAGATGACCTTTAAAGGTCCCTTCCAACACAAAACATTGTGTGATTCTATGAAATGTTAGCATGTTGTTTGTGATCTATCAGAATAATTTAAGTCATGGAAGACATAGGAGAAAACAAACTAGGCAAATATAGCAATTAGTGCTAAAACCATATTACTGTTCATTATCATATAAATGTCAGGGTTTCTCAGTTCTTTGTCCTTGTCATCAGCAGGTTCCTAATCCTGGGTACAGTTAATTCACCACTAATTAAAAACTCTTTGATATAAGTGCCAACACCAGTGGAATGATTTAATTTCTTTCAGTGTTGTTTTTAATTTAGCTAATCCATCTGCACTACTGGACATATAACAGACAGTAGGATAATAATGGTTTTATTATATACTGAAAAAGCCAAGTAAATCAGCTTTTTTTTTTTTTTTTTTTTTTCCTGGATAGCAATGAAAGCCTGGATCACCCACTCAAACCAGAGCAGCTAAAGGCAGCAGACAGAAAATAAAGACTATAATAGAAGCTTTGGGAGACCTCAATACATGTTGGACATAGCACAGATAGGCAAAAATGCAAATAGAATATGCTAAGTTTTAAACCATTCTGAATCACTGCCTGAGAAAAATCACCTCTACTGACAACCTCTCGAATTGGTCCAGGAATCCTGCTTTTAAAAGCTAGAAAAGCTAGGACTTGAAAATATAGATTCTTTTTCTGGGCATTGTATTAAGTAATTTCAGTTCCTTCAAATAACAATTTTTCTGGGAGAATAGCCCCAAATTCTGACAGTATATACAAGTGAGATGATTAAAACACCTTGACAGTCCAAACAAAATAAGAAAAATAAAACAAAGTGCTCCTTCAGACATCATACTGAATAAAAAAAAAAGGCAAAAACAAAAAAACCCCAAACCAACCAACCAACCAAAACAACAAAAAAAACCCCAAATTTAAATTAATTCCATAATATTGTTAGTGTGAAATAACTAAACATTTTGTTACCTATCAAATGTGTCAGTGAAATTATATGTCAAAATAGTACATGAAAAGTCCTAGTTTTTTTGATGCATTATTTTTCTTTTCAAGTACATGAAAAGTGAAAGTTAAATAACTTAAATATTGTTGAACTGTGGGAGCAAAGGGAAGAATTAACTGTGGATGCTCAGCAAAGCACAACTTGATACTATAGTCTTTGTATAGAATAAATCTATGGAGCCAGAGATTATGGGAGATCTTGGATTCTAGATGCAATTTTTTTTGAATGGTATACTACTTGAAATTGTTCAGTAAAAACCTGCAGCAGCAAGAGGAGAATTTGGAAGGATACATGCCAAGAATTATCTCTATTTACACACACACCCCCCAATTTTGTTGTGCATCTACAGATGCAGGGAACCTTTGACAAGAAAGATCTTACTACTCCTCTATTAATGACTGTGTTCTATCTTCAGGATAAAATAATCAAGATTTTGTAAAATTAAGAGAAATATATTCGGTGGTGCACAGAAAAGTCCAAATCAGGAGAGCAAGTGAAACTGTATGGTTTGTCTTTTTTTGGTCTCAAATTCTAAAGCTAGCATTATGCCTACCATGCAGGTAGCTCCAGACAGTTTTACTTTGTTCACTGATTACCAAAAAAAAAAAGGAAAATTACCCTTAAAGGAAGGCACTGTAGCAACAAATCTGTAAAAACATAAAAAGGTTCTGCCTGACTCATGAAGGTCATTTAGATTCAAGTACTTTAAATAAAAGGATTAGTATAAATGGATTAGCCAAGTTTTGCACACTATTTTGAAGATACATGGGCAGCACACTTGTTCCTAAATGGTCTACATAAGTCATGCAGAAAGTATTTTTCTCTGGGTCAGTTAACTAATGAGATATGATTTCATTCTTGGGTACCAAAGAATTTTGGCATAGCTGTTACATGCATTGTGCGACCGTATGTGAATAAGTGCACATTTGTTTGTGATTATGATACATTTACATAGATATCATGATTAATTTATTCTTAAGTTATGGTTATCTTGGTCTGCTAATGCTTTTTAACAGCTGAAACTACATTAATATTTAAATTAATAAGCATATCTTAGTAATTGTAAGATTAATTTTTATAATGCTTTCAATTAGCATGAATCAACTGGTTAGTTGGAAATGTCCAACTCCTTGCACATAGTGGAATCATTTTATATTAGTCGAAGATAATGTAATAGTGTAAAAAAAAAAGTTTAGACACTTCAGTAAAGTTATCAATATGCCCAGAGAATTAATTTCTCTGTGTGTCAATATCTTCTGCAGCAAAGGAACAGAGTTTCTAGGTTCCTAAGACTGAGAGTAAAAAAAGTATTTATTACCTCATGTCTTGCTATTTCCATCTGGTAAGAATTTTTAATTTTCTTAGACAATGTTCTTTCAAACTTTGTTTAGCTTCTCTATAGCAGAGCTTTTCAATAGCAATAACATATTTAGTAGACATCATTTAAGCAATGCATCTTGCGTGTATCCAATTTTCATTTCATGTTTTGTACGCTATTGACTTTGACCTTGTAACAGGTCATAACAAATGCTACAGTCCTCTTTGACTGCATCATATTTCAGGACATTCTCTCTAAGAGTATCTCTCAGAAGGATATTAACTGTGCATTATGGGCCATATTTTTATACCTCTGTTATCCATAATAGAGAAGGGAGTGAAATTGGACCCTGAACAATAGTTAAACCATTGTCTTATGTCAAGACAAGCTGGAGAGATTGTACTAGTGAGCTGACACCTTGCATGTCCATAGAGCTTCAGGGTTCATGCTGAAGGGACAAGGCATCTAGGAGATTGTAACGTGACACTCTGCAAGAACGGAAATGCTGTTACATCAGTGAATATAGTTTGAAGGTTTACAAGTTATAAATTCATTCTGGTACCTGAACTGAATCCACTCCTGTGTAATACCCCTGTAGGTGTTTTTTTAAACATATATTATTAGTGTGCCTCATTCTGATGATCTGTTACAGTAATAAATCATCAGCGTGCTGCTTCTCTGATGAGCTGTTGCTTCAGCATGCCATTGAATCTGTCATGCAGATGATGTATTAATAAGGCATATGGATAGTGTGTTCTGCAAAAGATCAGACTGCCTAGAAAACAAAGGATTTAGGAATGTATTCACTATGATTGTAAGATAAAAAGTTAGTCAGTACACAGCACTCTAGTAGCTGGTTTCCCAGCTACACTATAGAATCTTATTTTTCCGAACTGTTTCTGGCATTATGTTTTTCCAAGCCTAATTTGCAGGAGGGAGGCAGTACTTTTAAAAAGTATTATTACAGTCAAGATAAGACATCCAGTATAAAAACAACTGTTTTTTATCAAGGAAGAGATTTTAATGTAAAAATTTAATTTCACTATACAAAACAGGGCAGAACAGAAAATACACAAACACGTGGATTTAATTCTGTGATGCAGCTAAATGAAGGAGTAGAAAGCTGTTTTGGCAGATACAACTCTTACATACATATTTAACTTTGCCCATAAGGAATAATCATAAAATCAAATCTGTTACAGTGATCTTAAAATTATGTACATGATATAAGTAATGATATAACAAATCTTATAAAAAATTATATCATCTCCACCCCAGTACTTTCTTCTTTTTTTTTTTAATAGAAACAAACTCACAATAAAAGAAATATGATCTTTGTAAACATTTTGTATAAAATTATGTTGACAGATTGAAGGCTACAGAATTTTCCTATTTTTTATTTATCTTGGGTTTTTACTTGAAAAACCCACTTTTTGAGTATTAGACACCTTTGAATTCTAAATATTTTGGAATAATTTCCAATACAACATACTAGTAGAATTATACCTCTGTAACAGTAAAACCTAGCTTAAATAAGTCATTAATATTGCTCAAAAATTCTTGAAACTTTAAATGTGGAACTTTTCTATCTCATTAGGGAAAACATTGTGTAGAAGTTTCAGCTAACCAAAATTTGTGTGAAAGAATATTTAAGTAGACTTTAGATGTTGTAATTCACAGAGTTTTTCAGCAGATAACAAAAGGTCTTACCTTACATTGGACACAAATCTCACATAAATATTGAGTATTATATAGGGTACTCAGTATTATGGGTAAGAAGCATCTAGCTTGGATTACACATAATACAAGATATGAAAAATGGTGATAAGTATTCTTAATAGCATAATTAAATAGCTAATGTTGCCAAAATCATGCTATATTATGTTGTTGCAAATGTAATAAAACAAAATTTTCAAACTATCAGCATTTTCTATGCATTTAGTAGGACATATGTAAAAATAATTTTCAGCATTTTCTCATGTGAATATTGCCTGTTAGTTATAGCGACATATTTTATGCTGGTACTTACCTTCCCTCTTTCTTGTATGATTTATTGTGTTTGTGCATTTTTTCCAGTTCTGCCAAGTTTGAGTATTTATAGAAAAGACAGAAGACAGAAGAATAGAGATCTAACATGAAAAATCTGTATGTCCAGCTATTAATATAGCTTCAAATTATATCCTTTCAGTGCAGCATCAGAACTAAATATAAAGAAAATTTGTAAGATTAACAAGTAAAATAAAATAAATCCTGGAACCTAAACACAATTTTTAAAAATTAATGTTTGCAAAATGTTCTGATTATTGAATTAATTGCTTTATTTTCCAAAGGATGTAGTGTGCTTTCCTATTGAAATTAAACATTCTCTGTCTGAATGTTGAACACAAATTTTATTTTTGGACCTCTGCAATTTTGACCATTTTTAAGTTTTCTGTGAAGAAATCAATATCAAATTAGAACAAAGAAGTAAAGTCTGAAAGAAAAATTGTCTCTGTTTGGCCATGTGCTAGATAGCTCACTAGTGAACATTTAAGAACATAAACTACCTTTGCAGTGTCTGGTCAATGAATTCATAATACTGATTTTCTGAAATCATCCAAATCCTGGCTTTTAGAAGAAACAGTGGTTTCCTCTAAAGATGTCTGCCATTTTACCTTTTTTTCCTGTTTAGTAAAATTTAAATTAGTTTGCCAACAATATAGCACATCAACAATACAAAGAAACTAGAATAATCATGACAGTTTCTTCCCAAAGTAAGTATTTACTCATTCCCTCAAATCTAATACAGTAAACCAAAAGGAATAAGAATTATCAGACAACAGAATACCAGCACTGAGAATAGTTTAAAACTTAATATATAGAGAGTATTTGAAACCAGTTTTATAGAGAAATGGTCTTTTAGATATTAAAATGTAAATTTCCTACTTAAAGAATATAAGAGTAGAATGCTTTGACAATTTTAAATTTGCTCAATTTTTCTACTGAGTTTTAATCAAGAAAATAGTTATCTGGGAGTAATTTTAGTTTTGACAATTCATTTGCTGTCAGAAATATTTCAGTGAAAAATTTCCAATCAATCACTTTATCTTCTTTCTAAATGCTAGCATCTAACTTCCCCTTAATATGATGTCCATCAAAAATATGTCTGGTTTCTCTATTTAGCTAAAAGGTAATTTGTTGTTGTTGTTGTTGATAATAGTTTCAAGATTAGATGAAAGAACCTATGAAAGAAGATGGTTTGCTCACTCTTCATAGCTTACAGACTCCTTTCACAATTTGGCTTGTTCTTGTCCTCATGATCCCCATCCATGATACTTCTGGATAAAAAAACTGCTGTCCACACTATCAGTTCCTTATATAATTTCTGTCTGCAGGCCAGCTTGATCTTCCCTCTGCTTTCTGAAGGTTTATGTGGTAGTTTGGCCACTTCCAGTATGTAGGTAGAATGAGGCATCCCACCCAGAATCTTACACACTGTGTCTAAAAACCAGGGAGCGGTGAGGACAGGTGACTCCAAGAGGAAAGTAAGTCATCAGACATGGATGACAACATAGCTGGCAGGGCAGGACCTCATGGATGTGGGATACCATTCCACAGCTCCCAAGAAAGGGAGACAGCGCAGGACTGGTGCCAGAAACCAGGGGTAGGTGCAGCCCCAGAATGGGTGGGCAGGCCTGTGGGGACCATGGCAGCAGGCAAGTGTCCAGGTCAGTGGAAGCATCCATACAGTGCAGCCTGGATGTGACCCAAGGCTGAGGGCCTGAGCTGCATCACACTCCTCACTGGATGAGGAGAGGTCCTACAGAGGCCCATCCCAGACTTTCCTCACTACAACCTTGTCCTAGATCACTGTCACACTGCAGCACAGATGGCACATGCTTATGGAGGCATTAAATGCCTCTTCTTTCCTACTCACTCTTGAAGGCATTATAAGTAGACCTTGAGAATTTTTTTCAGGAGCTTTGCAGAAGAGAAAAAACACAACCACCCAGGAGAGAGAAAAAAAATGAAAATAGTTGCCAATAACATTTTAAGAAGTAATTAAAATAGTGGAAATTGATCAGAACAGTACATAAAGAAAGCAGAATGAGAACCACAGAATCACAAATCTGAATTCACTTTCTTATGACATTAAAAGATCTGAGGACAGAAAAAGCTTATTTTTAAGAGTCATTTTCAAAAATACTACTAAAGAGGACATCAGAAACTAATGTCTAAAAAAACCAGTTTCATTTTCAAACATTTTGGTACAAAATTCTTTATATAGCTAGATCTATGAGAGTCTTGACTCTTTACTTTGTTGGCATTTTTTTTGCCTCATTTATGCATTGGGAGATGGAGCGTGTCTGGCCAATATTCTAGAGCAAGGGGCTTAGAAAACAAAAATCTGAAAGCCTCATTGTCCATTGGAATCTCAGGGAATCCAGCTGTGTTCCAAGTGCCCTACCTTCAGACAGCTTAGACATCGGTACTGTGCCTGGAAATGACAATGAAAGCCACAGCGACCTAAATTAAATGCACTACTGAATTGATAGATTAGCAGAAACTGGTAGATGTTACTGAAGCCTGTTTGTGGCTAATTAAAGAAATCCACAAATCAGGCCAACCCCTGGAAACTGTCAGTTATGATTACCTTGTATTTTCTAGCAGGAAATTAGTCATTTGAAAAATTACAAAGATGTATTTTTTCATTGATTTTATCCCTATGATCCATGTTCTATCATACAGTAGAAAGTATATAGGGGAAGCAAACAATCAAAAAGCTATAAAATAATGCCTAAAGAATATGATTAAGAGAATCATTAGGAAGCATAAACTGTACATGAAAGTCCCTCACAAAACTCTCAGAAATTAGGGACAGGATACTTCCCACCTTCTCTTTACAAAACACAGGCCAAAACT
Organism: Megaceryle torquata; assembly: GCA_024611175.1. Lineage (NCBI taxonomy): Eukaryota > Metazoa > Chordata > Aves > Coraciiformes > Cerylidae > Megaceryle > Megaceryle torquata. The sequence goes on from JANIJG010025976.1 coordinate 243,025, forward strand.
CGCAGATAGAAAGCATGCCATCTCTTCATTATAAGTACTAGTACAGTTACAATTATTATCACACTGAAAGGAACAGTTTGCTCCTCATGTTACCTGGAAATTTCACAAGTATCTATTCAAACACAATGGCTTATGTAAAAGATGTAAACAGTGTGGGCACAAGCTGAAAGCTGAAGTAAAGGAAAACATTTGTTTTCCAACAAGTGTGTTGAGGGAATCTTCATGTGCAGATTGGCTAGTCTTTCACATTAAGCTTGAGTGGCTGCTACACAATAGCTGTTCTTGGAAGTGATATTAGCCAATGTTTATGTGGGAAACATATCTTTAAATCATCATTTCTTTTAGTATAGATGAGTGTGAAACATATCCCATAGGAGAAAAAAAAATCTTCTTTAAGGGGGAAACGAGTAGCATTTCTCTGCCTATTATTATTTTGGTGAAATACTTAAGATACATAATCTTATATAAGATTAAATTCTCATAACTTTTCATGAGCATAATAGTGCCAATATTGAAGAAAGTTCTTAGAATGTTGAGTAGTCAGAAAAATCTCCAGAAAGGTAATCCTTTGTCCATCAGACTAACACAGATACTCAGAAAGATTTACTTTTTACCTGAGATTTTCCAAAAGTGGATTTTTTTTTGTTATAAGGCTAAACAATATTATATGTGTATACACAATATTTTCTCAACAAACAACAAAAAAAATACTGAATTCAGTTTACCTGTAATTGACAAAGCAGGGTAAAACCAGATGTTACTTAAGAGCAATAACTGTTAAAGTTATATTTTTGAGAAATAATAAAAAACAACCTCCAGAGAGCAAGATTCATGTGTAAAATATGAGCCACTTACAGTATCAAGAGAAACTAATCCTTTTTTAATCATAGATTTGGCTTATGCATTTATAAGAGTATTTTAGATATTGTTTAAGTATGAAGTGGTTTCCATTATGAGTACATAAAGGAAGAGAAATGATTGGTGGAGTCTGCTAATTTATGACAGCCAATTTGTCTTTTTTATTAAAATGTTTTTATTTATCTTTTGAACTTCACTTTTCACCTGGAGAATATAAGAGTCCTGGATTGCATCTCTGCAGAGATGACACATTTTATAAATGTAAAGAGTTGAATAGGAATTTATTATAAAATTATAATATTCCTGTTTTCTACACAATTGCTGCTTTCCTAACTTGACCGTAACTAATACAAAATCAGAACATGAAGATTCACACATAGTCTCTTTCTCTCTTTCCCATCCCCACTGTTTCTCATCATTTGAATGACAGTGTTCAGCAATACAATGCTAACTAGCAGGCAATAAGCCACTATGGGATGTCTCCATGAAATGAACTGTTACTCACATTTTATAGCTAAACATAGAAATGTTCCCTGCCGTACAAACATATTAATCTACTTAGTATACATTTATTTATTTATTTATTTTCATTAAGTTCTCTTTAGCCTGCTGGTACCCCTCAGTGGAAAATATATTTGCTTTGATTGATGGCTACTGCAAGTCTGGAATTCAGGTTTCATTCTTTCTGTCTGCGCTGATCTCCCTCCTTTCATATTCAGGTGAAGTCAAAAGTATTAGCATGATGCTGACAGAGATGCTGACATGAGGTGTCTGAAACAAAAGTTTTTGAATTATTAATGAAACTACAAGGACAAAATCAGATGATTCGATGGAAGCTGGGATCTTAAAAAGATCAATAATAGGTACTAAATTTTAATGAAGTTCCAAAGTAACTGAAATGCATCATTTCATTTGCCGTTAACCTTTTTGATACGCTACTCTTTGGACTTTAACTTCTTTTATATGGGTGTCTCTTAATGACAAGGACAGGTGACTGTTCCATTTAGGTGAACATGCTTAACTGGAACATGACAGGGGAGTTAAAAGCAGTGAAGGCTAAATATGAAAGGATAAAGCAGGTTTAGAAGATATCACCAAAGACAGAAAGGGGAAGAAAGAGCTGTGCAGAATCAGGTAACACTGGGTCTCCTGAAAAAAAAAAAAAAAAAAAAAAAATTACTCTAAAACAGAACAAATGTAACTTAACAGATAATAAAAGGGTCTAAATATCTTCTCTGAAGAGTTGCTGAGGAGACTGAGCTCTTAAATCTCTTAATGCACAAATATGCCTGGCCCTGCTGAGGAAGAGACAAAACACTCTAATGTTACCTGAAAGCTTAAGAGTGGGCACTAATCTCATGCCCTGTCGCAGGACCTGGAATATGAATTCAATTTCTTGCCTTTCTGTGTATCTTTAAGCAATCAATAAGAACTGCTTGTATGTTTAGAGAGCCCTATACCTGATAAGCAATGCAGGTAAGATATAAATGTTTTGAAAAAGGAAAAAAAAAAGTTTATAATATTGATGGACTGATCTCCTATTGGATGAGTCCAACTTGGTTAAGTTTTTAAAGGAAACTGTAGGGATTTTTATGAAATTTTATAAGTGAAATTACAAAGAATATGCCAACAACTGGCGTAAAGATGAAGAGTTCTTACTGCCTAAATTTTTTCTGAACAAAAAGCACTTAATATTTCAACCGCTCCCAGAGAGCTCTTTTGTAGTCCTCTGATTTCTACTGGTAAGTTTGTTGAGCATGTGATTTGCAGATGATTATTTTCTTTATGGGAAAAAATGATTTATGAAAACATAGATGACAGGCTAGTTAGAAAAGTGTTACTGAAGTCCAACCTCCATCCTTCAAAAATGTACCCATTATGGGATAGCTGATGATGTTCATTCAAAATATAGGTATATATACATAGCTGCAATCAGCAGCCCCAGAGGCACTTATTTTCCCTTCTTAATCATTGGATTCTCAAAGTATCCTGTCATCATGGTAGGCTATCACCAGTCCTTCACAAATGAACATTTTCTACTCATTCATTTTATATTTGGGTCACCAGCCCCTAAAACTTTTTATCTGGGGTTGTTGGGGTAAACTCACAATGCTTACACCATTTTTTTAATTCCCTCTAACACTGTCCTGACAAATGTTATCATCATTCCTCCTTTATTCTCTATTTTTAATCTTGGTTCTTTTCTCTATATTCCCTTTTGTCCTTTATTTTACAAAATACTTAAATGATACAGAAGAAAATTATATTGGAAAATATCTCAATAAACTGCTAATGATTTATGTTCAATTTTTATCTTCTCTCCTTTATTCAATAATTTCAGCTTTTCTGCTTTAGGAGAATCATAAACTCTTGACCTATACTGTTTATACACTTCAAAGTCCTGCTGATGGGTTTGAAAAATATAGTTACTCAAAAGGGACAAATAAAATTATATTTTTTATAGCAGATGTGATTAAGGACAATCTCAGTTTTTACATGGATACAATTTCTTATTCAATATGAATGAGCAGAAAAAGGAATAAATAAGAAGAGAGTTTCTGCTGGAGCTGTGTGTGGTGACTGAAAGACAAACAACTATGAAATACATTTAGAAAGAGAAAGAAATTATCAAAGTGTCTATTTCCTAAGGTCTCCTCTGTGATTCCTTTTTTTAATACTTATAGATCCTATTGTGCATGTGGAGATGACAAGTTGCCTGGTTTGTATTAGTGTATGTATGTATGGATTAATTTAAGATGTCCATATAAAATCAGTTAAATATTTACCAATAAAAAGATTTTTAAAGCTTTATATCTTTCTAGGAACACTGAATCAGAGTATTTATAATTTCTGACTAGAAGCCAGTGTAAGTGATACAGAACAGAAATATGCTAAATGAGAAGAGGTTATGAGTCTGGAGGTCAAATAGAGGCAGCATTTAATCACAAATACAGACGTGTCATGCCTTATAATTATTGTCCACTCTGTTCAAAATATATCTCTTGAAAATTATTTTGAAAAATTGATCTGAATGCTTGCTAAGTAGGGGAGATTTGATAGAAAATCTGTAAAAATCTCTGTTCTAAATCTACCACTGTTAATGTTTTCTGTAGCTGTTTTTAATCAATAGACACTTACATAAACATCCCTTGCCGGAATTTACTACAGAAACTAGGCACAGGAAACTTTATGACTGTATTAAAAGCTGATGCTGCTTAATAAGAACATTTATCTACCTCACATCACTTTTACAGGACATCAATATTTAACTGTTTGCATAGTTTTCCTTTTATTGCACATTCATATGGACCTCATCCAGAAACCCTTCTGTTCTGGTTCAGTGACTAAGAGAACGAGAACTGCAAGGTGCTGTTGAGAAGATATGTACCATTCACAGCTTCTACACATTTGGAAGGGAAATGGATTGTAAGATTAGAAATCTATGCAAATATAACAAAACCCTCTCTGAAACATGTCTATAGTCAAATACAAGCACTGCTATTTTAAAATTATATAATGCCTTGTAGACATATCAAATGAATAGTGATTTTCTAATGCCACTAGCTGGAGGTCAGAAATACAATTAAATAACATGAGATTATGCTTGTTAAAAAGTCCAAGAGGTGATATTCTCTCTGTTCTCAACATGTACATACCGCATCTTGCAACTGGAAAGTGAAAAGTATTTAAATCCATGACTTGTTACACTTACATGCAGCTTTCTCATATTATTATCTTTCTATTGCTTGCACCTAGAACAGACAACGGCCTTTCCTGACAGCTTTATGTTATTTTAAATATTTTCTTATTTCTTGCATGTAAAAAGTGTAATTGCCAAAACAACTATTGCATATAATCATGTAAGAAGATGATTATTTGTTAAATGGAGGGACATTGACAGTGTCCCACACAACATCCTGGCCTCTAAATTGGAAAAACATGGACTTGATGGATGTACCACTCAGTGTATAAAGAATTGCCTGGATGTTCACACTCAAAGAGTTGCATTCAACAGCTTGATGTCCAAGGGGAGACCAATGACGAATGGTGTTCCTCGGGGATTGGTACTGAGAATGGTGGTATTTAACATCTTTGCTGCTGATATGAACAGTAAGATCAAGTGCACCCTCAGCACGTCTGTGGACAAAACCAAGCTGTGTAGTGCAGTCAACATGCTGGAGGGAAGGGATGCCATCAGAGGCACCTTGACAGGCTTGAGAGGTGGGCCCATGCCAACCTCATGAAGTTCATCAAGGTCAAGTGTAAGGTCCTGCACCTGGGTCAGGGCAATCCCAAGCACAGATATCAGCTGGGGGATGAGAGGGTTTAGAGCAGTCCTGAGTTGAAAAACTTGCAGGTGTTAATTGATGAAAAGCTCAAACATGAGCCATCAATGTGTGAGTTTAACCCAGAAATCCCCAACCATATCCTGGGCTGCATAAAGAGAAGCATGGCCAACAGGCTGAGGGAGATGAATCTACCCCTTTACTTTGCTCTTGCTAGCCCCCACCAGGAGTACTGCATCCAGCTGTAGAGGCCTAATACAAGAGGAATATGGACTTGTTGGAGTGGGTTCAGAGGGATACAAAGATGATCAGACAGCTGCACCACCTCTTCTACAAGAACACACTGAGAGTGTTGGCGTTGTTCAGAAAAGAAGGCTTCAGGGAAACCTTATTGAGGCCTTCCGGTATCTGAAGGGGGCTTACATGAAAGCTGTGAGGGACTTTCTACAATGGCTTGTAGTGATGGGAAGAGAGGTAATGGCTTCAAATTGGAAGATAGTAGATTATGATTAGAAATTAGAAAGATTTTCACTCTGAGGGTGGTGAAACACTGGAACAGGTTGTCTAGGGAGGTTGGAATGCATCACTGGATGTGTTCATGATCAGGTTCGATGGGACTTTGAGCAACCTGGTTCTGGCAAGAGGTGTGTCTGCCCATGATAGGCAGGTTGGAACTTGATGGTCTTTAAGGTCCCTTCCAATCCAAACCATTCTATGATCTACAAAACTGATGAAAGAAAAAGGCAGTGCAGAAATAAAAGTATTTGCAGTCTTGGGCTACTGCCTGTGTTTGCTGTCCCAAACAAGTAGCCTGCCTTCCAAAATCTCTGGAACTAAATTATTTTACTGGGAGGTACAAGAACCTAATCATCTTGATATTTGCTGCAGATTAACATTCATCTTATACCTTTTACTAAAAACTGAACATAACAATGATTTCTAACGTTTCCATATTAAATGAGGGTTTCTTCATTTGTAAGAACCTCCTCAATATTTACATCTAACAAAGGAAAAGAATCTTTTTTTCTTACATATCTTTAAGAGTGCAATGAAACATTTAATAATTATCTGCTTTGTGTGATATTTTATCACACAAAAGGGATCGTATTAATGTTTACAAATATCTGAAAGGTGGGTGTCAAGGAGAAGGGTCCAGTCTCTTTTCATCTGTTCCATGTGATAGGATGAGAGGTAATGGTAGCAAGATGAAACACAGGAAGTTCCACTTCAACATGAAGAAAAACTTCTCCACTGTGAGAGTGACAGAGCCTGGAACAGGCTGCCCGGGGAGGCTGTGGAGTCTCCTTCTCTAGAGACTTTCAAGAGCTGCCTCGATCTGTTCCTGTGTGGCCTGCCCTGGGTGATCCTGCACTGGCAGGGGGGTTGGATTTTATGATCTCCAGAGAGAGGTCCCTGCCAACCCCTACCATTCTATGATTCTATGATGTGAAAAGCTACAAAATGAGATTGCTTAATATTCTTACTTTGGGAAATAATGAGCTCTTTATGTCTTTATTTCCCCCTAACCTAATTCTGCAGTAAATTTGCTCCAGTTTAAAAAAGGTTCAGATATTAACACTGAACAGAGATTTATAGGTGTGCCCAAAAGAAGTCAGTAATGTTCATTCAGTATCTCTACGTCTTTTAAAGGCTTACGTGTGCAAGGGAGACTAGATTGTTTGTCACAGATAGTGTTAAAAAGGAGTTGCAAAACTCACAGGAACATAAAAATGAAGTGATGAAAGGGGAAATCTGGTGAGAAAAATACCTGCTGCATTTCCTTCCTAGTTATAGAATCTTCAAAAGTATGAAGCTGATGTTTCTGTTGTGGAGAGAAAAGCACAGGAAAATCAATAGCTTTTTAAGAAAATTGTTGGGATGTCACAGTTTCCCAAAGGATAATTCTTTGTGAAGGAATTTTGTGAATGACAGCTGTTCCTGCAACCAGTAACTGAGGAAATGGAGGCGACTGCTCATAGAACATATTAGAGTCAAAGGCAGAAACATGGAAACGTTTAAGTAATAAAACTAAGGGAAATCAGAAGAAAAGAAAATGTGGTAAATATATTAATTATTATTGTCTCAACTATTTCTATTCTTCAGTTACTTCTAAAACAAAAAAACCCAATGTGTCAGCTGAAATATCAGACATAAAATACAGTAGAGTTTTGGTGAGTCATTTAAAACATGAGATAAAAATAACCAAAAAAAAGCAAAGATCACTGAGTTTTGACAATGAGCATTAACCGCACTAGTGAACAGAGACCTGTCTTCATCAAGTTCTTTATAATTCACAGAAGTGTAGATAAGGGGACCTTGGCATCCTGGTGGACAATAAGGTATCTGTGGGACAGCAATGTGCCCTTGTGGCCAGGAAGGCCAATGGTATCCTGGGGTGCAGAAAGAAGAGTGTGGCCAGCAGATCGAGGGAGGTTCTCCTCCCCGTCTACTCTGCACTAGTGAGACCACATCTGGAGTATTGTGTTCAGTTCTGGTCTCCCCAATTCAAGAGGGACAAGGAAATACTAGAGAGAGTCCAACAGAGGCTACAAAGATGATGAAGGGACTGGAACATCTGTCTTTTGAGGAAAGGCTGAGAGCCCTGTGGCTGTTTAGCCTGGAGAAGAGAAGACTGAGAGGGGATCTTATTAATATTTACAAATATCTGAAAGGTGGGTGTCAAGGAGAAGGGTCCAGTCTCTTTTCATCTGTTCCATGTGATAGGATGAGAGGTAATGGTAGCAAGATGAAACACAGGAAGTTCCACTTCAACATGAAGAAAAACTTCTCCACTGTGAGAGTGACAGAGCCTGGAACAGGCTGCCCGGGGAGGCTGTGGAGTCTCCTTCTCTAGAGACATTCAAGACCCACCTGGATCTATTCCTGTGTGGCCTGTCCTGGGTGATCCTGAGTTCTATGAAGTATTGGTTCAAAGTAAACTCTGAAGCTCACCTAACCCAGCCTTCTCTTGAATTACAGAATCACAGAATGTCAGGGGTTGGGAGTGACCTCCAGAGATGATCTCATCTAATGCCCATGCTAAGCAGAGCAGGGGGCCCAGGATCATGCCCAGGAGGGTATGGAATGTCTTCAGAGAAGAAGACTCCACAACTTCTGTAGGCAGCCTGTTTCAGGGCTCTGGTACCCTCATGCCCCTTGCTCTGTTACTGGGGACCACTGAAAAGAGTCTGGCCCCATTCTCTTGACCCCCACCCTTTAGTTATTGATAAGCATTGATCAGATTCAATCTTCTCCAGGCTGAACAATCCCACATCTCTCAAACATTTCCTCATCACAGAGATGTTCCGGTGCCCTCAGCATCTTTGTAGTCTTTGCTGGACTCTGTCCAGTAGTTCCTTGTTTCTCTTGAACTGGACACAATACTTCATAGGTGGCCTTATGAGGGCAGAGTAGAGGGCGAGGAAAACCTCCCTTGAACTTCTCTCCTCATTCTTCTTAATGCACCACAGGACACCATATGCCTTCTTGTCTACAAGGGCATATTGCTTGCTGAAAGCAGGGTTAAATTCAAACTGAGGTCAAATTGCTTAGAATCTTGTCCAGCTGAGCTCTGAAAAATGTCAGTAATAATTGCAATAATGATGGAAGTCAGACCAGGAACTTCCAAAACTTTAAACATTAATTTTGACAGCTTGAGCTAAAAAGCCAATCTCTTAACAAGTCTTATGTACTTATATATATTCATATTTTTTTGTGAATTGAGGATGGTTGGGTGCTTAGCCCACATTCACCAGTCTGCTATACTTGCAGTTCATCTTTAACAGGGATTAGATTAGCTCCAGCCTGTACTGTGTAATAAAAAGTTCTGTGCCGTACAACTAGGTCTTGTAATGCTGAGAGTTATGCTGACAAGTGCATTTTTAAATGTGTCTGTACCTGACACTATATACAAAAGAAATAGAAGCCCAGCAGCATACCAGATGATTGGAGGAAATGCTCTGATTAAGAATGAAATTTAGGAAATAAATTGGAGGAATCAAAGGACAGGAGAAAGTAGTTTACATTTTAAAAGTGAGGAAGACCTGATGAGACAGCAAGTATCTAGCTGAGAAAATTCATTGCTCAGACATCTCAAAAAGCAAGACGTAAAGGATAAGCTGTCACTAAGGAATGCTTGACGTTCCATTACCAGCACAGGAATAACATTAACAATAGCAGCTGGGAAAAAATATTTGTTATAAAAGAAAACTGAAAAACATAGGAAAAAAAAAAAAATATATATATATATTAAAAAACCCCAGTCAGTGGTCCTTTTGCAGATACTGCTCTTAATGAAATACCAGGTAATGAAACCTGCCAGTTAAAAGTGGTATCAATTCACATCTATTAAAGTTGGCACAGAAAAATCAAGCAAAAACCAATCCTGCAATTGAAGACATTCTGCTTTAGTCCCCAGGGCTTTGCAGCCACCCCTTCCTTGCTTGCCACCTCTTCAGCCACGATGGGACATGCACGCAGAGTTTTCTCCCTTTGCTCACCTTTTGCTCCTGCGTGATGGACCTGCCTGCAGGGCCCTGTGGCCAAAACGGCGGGAAAGGTGAAAACCTGTGATTTGTGGGCCAAAAGAATTCATGAAACATTAAAAAGAGCCTCGCCAGCATCCTGAATTGTTAATGCAAACTCTCCAGCTTTGCAGAAAACATATTCCCGTTGTCATTCTCATTCCCCCTTGGCCTGTTAGTCCTCCAATTATGTGAACAGCAGCACGTGAACAATTACATGACACAAGAAGTGTGGGGCTTAGGTGCTTCAGTTTGGCCCCTTAATGCCAATGGGCAAATCTATTTACATTATCTATATTTAATATGTAAGGGCCAGCATCCATGAACTTCCAGGCTGAACTTGCCAAGTCGTGACAGTATGGTAAGATTACCACCTCACAGCAATTTATAAGCCTGCATTTTATTTTAACACTTAATGCTAAAGACAAATCAGCTACAGGGCACAGGGCTCTGTGCCACTGCGGGTGCCACCCCTCAGTCTTATTTCCCAGCTCCCTGACCTGCTGTCCCAAATCTTTAAGGATTTCCTTCCTCACCAAGGTACGCTTGCGTGTGCCTGGACGCCATAAAATTCAGCACGCGCAGCTAAAAACGGTCAGCAAACATTTAGTCAAAATAAATTCAGCTAATTCATGCTGAAGGTGATCCCAGGCGCTTTTTAATTCATATTATGTAAACAATCCCAGCAGCGACTTTTTTCCTTTGTTCCTATTAATTCAGTGGGTGCGTGCGTGCGCGAGAAGCAAGGATTTATGTCAGGAGTATTCACGTAGTCTCCTTGTAAGCTCGTTTGTTTTCCCCCTTTCTGTTTGTAAAAGGTAGCCCTGGCCTATCCTGGGTGCACAACAATGCTGCACGGGAACAAAGGAATGGCCGGGTGCCGGATCAGGCCATTGTTCTGCCGCGCTCAGTGCCCATCCCTGACAGCAGCCAGGACCAGCTGCCTCCCAGGATGGCATGAGGAACCCCCTAATGAACAATCATGAGATGATCTGCTCACAGGGGAAGGTTTTTTCAGACTCCTCACCAGTTAGCTATTTCCCAACGCCGTGAAGCATGAGAGTTTTGAATCCCTTGTATTTATTTGTTTTAATCTAGTCTAAGATAGTTCTCATTATCCATACAAATGTCTACTCTGGTTTGGATCCCGTTAATCTCTTGGGCTCAGTGGTATTTTGTGGCAATAAGTTCTCAGGGTTAAGTGTTGTCTAAAAATATTTCCTTATTGGTTTTGACTTTTTTTTTTGTCCCCTTTTGTGCTTCCTTATTGAGTGACTCTTCCTCACGATTTAAAACAAAATAAAAATGGCTAAATGAGTTCCACCACCATAACAAACAGACCAGTCTCCAAAGACCAAGGCCCTCAGAGCAGGGCGATTCAAAAGCAACACCCACCCAGCATAAATCATTGCTTATTTAGGATTGATGAGCTCAAACCCATTTGAATCAACAAGTTTGTAGGGAACTAGTCTAGTTGAGAGGCATCCCATGGTGAGGAGGTTGGATTAGATGATCTCTAAAGCCCCTTCCAGCATAAAGCCATTCTATGGTTCTATGAAATTGCGAAGGAAGCAGCCAGAAAGGCAAAGCCATCCATGCCCATCCATAAACCCAACAGGCTGGATTCTTTCAGTCGTGCAGCCTGGCTGGGCCACGTAACCACCACCGTATTGGAACGACACAAGCCTGCCCGTCGAACAGATGCAAGTTTCCCCTGCTCTCATTCATCTGGGAACCCGCTCAGCAAAGCAGAAATAAATCAGGGGGAACTCGCTGTCATTCCCCCACCTTCCCGCTCACCCTCCGCCGTTGCCGCCTGACTGGCAGGAGCTGGCGTAGCTTTTAAATGGAATCTGGGAGACTGGCATCAACAGCCTCGCCTCGTTTTTAGCTAATACCTCGGTGGGTTCTGCGTTCGCATCTGGCCGACGCCGTCATGCTGAGCCTGACGATAACAGGCTGCTGCTCTTTCTGAGCTGGAAGCCGGGGTGCTTGCTACCGACAGCCTAAACAGAGCCTTGTTCCAAGCACAACAGCACATCGCAGCCAGAGAAGGGTCTGCGGCGTGGGACTTCTCCCAAGGCATGAAAAAAAAAAAAAAAAAAAAGAAAGAAAGAAAAGAGAGGAGGGGGAGGAAAAGAGAGAGAGAGAAATGTGTTAACTGTGCTAACAGTGCCAAGTAATATGCTTCGTTAAAAATTTAATCACCTGCAAGTGCAAAACAAGTGCAAAGCAATCATGTTGTAATTAGCACAGCAATTAACACCTCCCTTTTCGATAGCACATGCATCCTAGGAAGTGCATGATTGCAAGTGTTTATGCTGCTGACAGACTAAGTTCCTATAGAGAGGGAAAAATTGCTTAAATAGGTCCTCCCTCCCCAGTCTTTTTGGCATTTGGGCTGTTATGTGGCCATGAAACCCCAGCACCAGCTGCCATGTTGGTTTTGTGCAAGTGCTGCTCCATGGCATAGAGTAACTAATAATTACAACTTGATCTGGAGCCTCCTGAAAGATGCCTGCAAACCTCTAGAGCCCCTCTGTGAGACAAAGATGTGGGTATTCAAATTATGAGGTGATTTTTAATTTTTTTTTGCAGACTACCACTTGCCAAAGAGCAAGCACCAAGCCTGCTCTGAGGTGGTATGCTCTGGGATGCTACAGCAAAAGGGACGGGACAAACCAGAGCTGTGTGTGGCTTCAGGGCAGTCTGCAGATAAAATATGCCCAGCTCCATAACACCAAGGTCTCTCTTCAACGTGTCCCACCATTCAGATGACGACTTCTCTCCAAACTCTGTGCTGGAAGCAATTTGATTCAGCTTGATAAACTGGCCGATGCAGAGCTGGATTGGGAAAACACCCTCCCACCAGCCATGCCCACATGACTGCTGCACCTTTACCCAGGCAATGGGGCGTCCAGACCTGTCTGCTTGGCCATGCTCTCCTGGACTTCATCACCCCTAGAAAACCTGTGGCTTGACTGTGCCATTCCCAGTCCTGTCCCTCCCTGAGGACTGGCTGCCATGTGCTTGTGAGACCACAGGAGGAAGGAAAACTGACTCTCAGCATTAGCTTGAAATAGTCAAATACCTCCCATAAAAATACTCCTATTTAGTGGTTATTCAGCTTTAATAAATGGTCTGTGTTTATAATGGGACACCACACTCAGAAACTCAGTGGCTCTTGTGGTTGCTCAGAACAGCCAAGGAGCTGGGCTATGAGCTTGGCATCCAAAAGCTGAGCGCCAAAAAGCCACCTTTGAAAACACAAACCATGAGCCCAGTCTTGATGTTCCTCCCCTTCCAGACACCCAGACTGGTGAAAGGCATTTCCATCGCGCGGTTCAGTATTGGGGCTCCTGTTTGCAAAGCACTTTGAAGATGTTAAAGCCACAAATAAATTCATGCTCAGGTCTGGGCCAAGGTAACAAGCCTGCAATAACCGCAACTCCTGGAAAACTTACTTCCTACGTAAGTGTGCTGCATATCCTCAGAGAGTCACTTTTTACACACCATTAATTCCATGAATTAAGACTAAATTGGAGCTCAAATTCAGCAATTAGCATAGAACCAGGTAGAAAACGAGTGAAAACAAAGATGAGAAAGAGATAACAAAGTACCTTTGTTATCCCAATATATTTTTCTATTCCTTGAGCCACTTCTGAACCGAGATGAAGGTCAAGTCTAACTATAAGTCTAACAACTACAATTTCATCACAGTTTCTGACAACACTGGGGCCCTTTATTCACTCCCCTCTCTCCAGCCAACTGACCCGTGTTTCACTACAGACCTTTGGGTATCCCAATTGAATTTTATTTGTGTTTTTATTCCCAGCTCTCACTGGCCTGCTGGCATCATTTTCTGCCTCCGGTGAACACTTCCTTGGAGCCAAAGGTCTTTAAGAAACTTTCGTTCCCCACTCTGTTAGGATATAAGGACATATATGGTGAACACAAGATGTTTTTTGGCATGATCCCCCCATTGCCTTCCTGACATTCAGGCTAAATATGAACCTGCTCTGTCCTCCTGAGTAAAGCAGTTGAAGCATCCAGGTTTTGATGCTTTCAACTGGCAGCGAAGGGCTCTTATCTCTAGCACACAACACATTTTTTATTACTTTTACAAACCTCCACGACAATGTGGGCTATAGAGACCTGAAGCACATCCTCTAGTTCTGCCCGGAGAGAGGCAAGAAGAGTCTCTCAAGATCTGTGTTAAAAGTTCTGCCACCACCTTCGTGAGAGGTTTGGGGTGGTTTCCCTGCCTCTGCTGGAGTTCACCTTCTCAAAGGCATAGTGCTAAATCATCCCCGCCAGAGATGACTTACCCCCGCGGCTCATAAAAGTGCTTCTGAAGAGCTGTCATGTTTGTACTTGAAATGCACTGAAATAAGCCAAGAGTGAGTGTTGGGGGGGAGGATCCTGAGGACAATACACCTGAAACACTGACCCGGGGTCCTGGTCTCAGCTGACAGCACGTAGCCAATGACACAAGTGTAACACCATGGTGGACTATACATACACACGACATCTCAGACAATGTGCAGTCAACGTCTACACTACTGAGATTTCCCGGTGCCAAGTCCCTCTCCGAACACTGAAACCACATCCATCAAGTAAGGGAAAAAAGTTTGTGCAATTTGCTTGTTAAAATGTTTGCAGCACAGCAGAAAGTTTAAGAATGGGAGCCTGTATTCTCTTCAAACCATGAAAAGCAGAGTTATCACCAATAAAGGTCTGGGAAAGCCACTGCAGGGAAGGAGAACCTCACACGAAAAGGAAACCACAAGTTGGTGTAAATGTACAAAAGCTCATGGTTCAAAATATATGCAAAATACATCAGAAACCTCTCATCCTGGGAACAAGCAAAAGAGTTTACGCCCATGGGAGGCAAGCACAGGGGGAAAAAGCTTCATGTGGACAAGGGCCACAGCAGAGAAAAATGTCTGGAAAGGCCAATGGGCCCATCACTTGCCAGCAGCTGTCAGCAGGGAGTTCTTACAGGATCCCATAGCAGCCACATATGCCTGGCTCCATACAGAGAGGATGGTGGGGCAGTTAGAGGGACAGACTGGGACCTGTGATCTGCTCAAGGCCACAGTCAGCAGGAAATTGCCCTTGAAATGCTCCATGGAGTATGGAATCACATGGCTTTGGTTGAGTCTGAAATAAAATCCCAAAAAGAGAAGTATGGCTTTATCAGGAATGAGCATCACAGCCCTGCAGCCCTGGACTAACATCCTGTGACTAATTCCTCACAAGATGGGTCTTTATAAGACAAAAGGAATCCTCAAACAAATCCTTACAGATGGGCAACCACCACAGCCAAGATGCACCAGCAAGACTCTGCTGCGTCCAGTGCCCTTGCTCCCAGTCTGACCAAGAGCACCATGATGTCCCCTGAGCATGTCTTGGATCTCAGTATCACATTACAGATGTTCTACTCATGTCATTCAAGAGGAGGGGGTGAAAAATCACAAGGAGTTGTAGAGGTTTTTTTTTGTTAACAAGGCCTTAAAAATAAGAGATGCCATGGGAAGGAAAGTACCAAAGCCTTAAAAGGAGATGGGAAAACCAAGAGTATCTGAAATGCAGCTGCAAAAGGCTTGGGAGGCATAAAATTAAAACCCTGATTCATTGACCTATAGAGCAAATTTTACAAATTTTATCTGTACTAGGACCATGAATTGGATCTCAAAGTCTGTGGCTTAGCTCCCTCTTTGTGGGAACCATGGAGTTTGGGAGGGTAGGACCCTCGCCTTCTCACTAATAACCCACCTAAATTTGACAGGCACTGCTCTCCCACAACTGGGAAAGATAACCCTTCTCACTGATATTTTTGAGTCTAGAAAGAAAGAAGGTGAAAAACCCAGAGAAAAAAAAAAAAATCTGAATTCCCACTCATTTTGCATATCCAGGTTCCCAGGCACCCATCCCTTTTTTACTAAAGGGGGGGAAGAAATATATTTAATAAAGATCTGGCAGGAGTATGATGAAATAATGAGTAGGATGAGACCATGTTACATAAATTGGCAAGGCTCCAGCTTGTAAATGATTAAAACAAAAGAAAAAGGGAGTTTCCATGAAGACTAACGTAAAAAGCATTTTATAATCAAAAGGCCTGAAACTATGGGGGCTGATGGGAATGTCTAGCAAAACAAGCCTGTTCTGAAGCTTCCAGATGATACATGGAAACTTAATCAGCTCATCTCAGTCAACCTTAAATCAAAGAAAAGACTGATTGGAGGTTCAAAGGGAAGAGTGGTTTTGTGGCTCAAGAACAAGAGCGGGACGCTTTCCCGATTCTGCCACAGATTTCCTTTGAGATCTTGGGTAAGTCACTTACTTTGTGATATTAAATTTCACAGCTATTGGGTACAATAGTTGGTCTTATACGCATATTCCAATTTGTCCCTGGAAGTGGACTGTTACATTTACATGCCCAGCTCTCGACGCCCACACAGACCGTGCACACAGCACTGTTGGTAACAAACGGGCCTTCAAATTTCCTTCTGTATTTCTTTTTTCTGTAAAATGTGGAGAAGCCCCATGCACCTTTATGGCAGCACAGTCATACTGAATTAGTGCATCATATTCCTAAAGATCTTTGAGCATATAACATGACAGAAGTGAGAGGATTCTCTGTAATTTACTGCTATGAAATTCATAGCGAGTGCTTCCCTCTCAGGTAGACACCAAAAACAAAACCACCACCCAAAGCAGCTCTAAGCAGTTGCAGTCTTTCTGCTATTCATAAAAGCATCCCTTTCCAGTTCACCAGTAACTTGCTGCTTCTTTAGCCAGAGCCAAAATCCAGTGACATTAAAACTGAGAGAATTATAACATCAAGAGAGACACTGATCTAATTTCTCTTGGAACGGAAAATTTGTTACTCAAAATCAAATGCTAATTGGCTCCAGCCTTTTAAACTAAGCAACCTAAGAGGCCGTGGAAGACACAGAGATCTTCAAGGGGAGTTTGCTAACCATATGCAGTTGGGGCTCAACCTTAACATCCTTTTATCTTCCAGGTTTACAAGTATATGTGTGTGCACATTTCTGAAAGCCTATTCTGTACACTGAGAATTCAGATGAAAGTCAAGAAGAAGAAGAAGGTTAGATCAGGGAATGAGGACTTCTTTATACTGCTTCCAAGCTCTGCCCCGATGCATTGTGTAACCTTGGGCAAGTCATTTAACTTGTCTTGCTCATCCATCAGATAGAAAGATGATGCTTATCTATTGCATGAAAATGAGTTAATTGCTGTTTGCCAACTGCTTTCATCTCTTTGGGTGAATCAGATTGAGTCCACATACGCGAGTGTATATAATTTTGCATGCGTGTATTTATTTGGAGCTTGCTTATGTCTTGGAGCATAGCTTCTTCGGGTCAACACTGGTTATCTGCTTGGCAGGGAGCCCCTATTGTACATTCCTGATGTAATGCAAATCACAGCAATGAGAAACACATAAGTGAAAGGTATTACTCTTATCATCATCATTAGTTGTTGTTGTTGTTGTTATTATTACTGCCTCACTCTTGGATGCAGAGATAGGACCACTTTAAAAAATATGGCCCCAAGAAAGAAGCCTGCTCTTCTTGGGAATAAGTCTCTAAAAAGAAAAGGACTGGGAGAGGCATAGGCCTGGAGCTGCCTCCACACAGATGTGTTGATGCAAAGTTTCCCAGGGGCATCACCAAATCTCTAAACAAACTTATTTATAGGCTTTACCACTCAGGAACTGACCTATGCAAGTGCTTGGCCAGTGGGTGGTTCTCGCCAAAACAATAAATCTCCTCCCTCAGGGAGGAGTCATCACTCAGGAGCTGTTTGATTTTCTGGAAACAGAAGGAAATTGGAGCGAGAAGCTCTGGGAGAAATAATGAGGAGAAATTCTCTAAACCATAGACACAAGTCTGGAAGGAAGTCCAAAGGCTCTATAACCCTTGGGAGCAAAGTCCTTTTCTGAACCACCCGTGAACGCACTATGGACTGTGCCTTGTCTATGACACATGGAGCTCATGGTGCTGTTGAAGGAGGCAGAGCTGCCTGCAGAGGCCAGAAAGGTCACCACTGCTTTGGAAAGCAGGGCCAGAGCGAGCAGCAGACAGCAGCAATCTGGTATGTTTGAAAGGTATGATCTTTAAATATACCTAACTATTAATTACAAACTCTTATCATTCTTTCATGCAAGGTGCTCCACCATCAGAGTTTCTTCAAAAGAGACCAGGTTCTCCAGTCCTATCTGACCCATGCCCTCACTACTGATGCTGTTAGCTTTGTTGTACAATAACAGTCTCCTTTGCCTCTCTGGAGTGATAGCACCAGACCCACTAGCTCTGCAACTAAGTCTAGGCGCTAGAAAAATCTTCACCTAGTGATATTTCTCACCAGAAAGGCACTCAGCAGGTAAAAGATTTGCTAATGTCTCATCCTCTACCCCAAATACCAGGTTGTCCTTTCTCTGGGGTGAAATCTCCTAGTTTGTGTCTGTGTTTGAAAGCAGTGCAGAGAAGACGTTCCTCCTCGCAGGCGGGCTGCAAAGCTTTGAAACAGCTGCTCTTCCAGTCTCGTGGACCACAACACCAACACAGCATCCTCCATATCAAGGTGTTGACACATCACATCTGGACTCGTTCCCAGGCCTCATGGTTTTGCCATCCCTCTTTGCCTTGGAGAAACACACATTTTCTACCCAGTGGCTCTTCTAGCTCCTCCTTGCATAGGACTGAAAGGACGGGGAAGATTTTATCCAGGCTTTCCACACGTGGTTGTATTTTGCCCGTAAGGACTTGTTTTTGTTCACCCCACACTTTCATCACACCAAGTATGAAAGACCAAATAGACTGGGATGCAATGAATGTTTACTAAATAAAATGGCACATGCTGGTAAAGTGTTAACCTGCGTGATTTTTTGTTACAGATTGCAGAGCTTGTCATTATTTAAGTTAGACTGTTTAGCTCATTTTGTGTTTTCACTCTGATTGCTTTACTTGCTATTTATTGGTTGACTTAGATAATGAGTATGATTAAATTAATAGATTTCAGAATGTAAAACAGTAGTGGAAACTAATTATTAGATACATCTATGGATAGGGTTTAAATAAAAACACAGCCTGAAATCAGAATTACAGAGCATTCTAATCTTAATGGGTGGCATGGACCTAACTTGCTTTTTGGTACATTTAGATATATGGAACAACTCTCTTTAGCCCCCTAAGGCCAGATGTCAGCACAATATAGTTTTATCTTTTTTTACAGGGGCCTAACTTTGCTTGGACACAGACATGAAGCTTTCAGTGATCAACTTTTGTATTCTAAAGAGGACTTACTGTTGGCAAGGCTCCACAGAGATGCTAATTAAAGACAAACTTTGTGCCCAGGCTAGAAAGCCTAAAGGATAATAGCAGAAGATACTGGTTACAATGGCATAAACCAATTCAGAAGATGGCCTTTCCCTTGCTTCTTGTGCCTCCACCTGCTTTTTTTCTTGCTAGTACATTTTGCTCCTGCTCGTTTGTTGTAAACGATCATTATTAACTGACTCCATCACACATGCATTTCAGTCTTAAAAAGTTTTATGACAGAAGAAAGGTCAGGAATATTAAAAGGAGCAATGGCCACAGGTGAGGGGCACCTGCATGTTTGCACGCTCTTAGCAGTGATGATTTCTGAGTCCATGGAGCTTGAGATCCACACTTATCTGTCTTTTCATGCTGGAGGACATCAGGAAGACCCAGTCTTCCCAATGCATCTTCATGGTTATTCTCAGTTACTGGTATGATACTAAGTCTATTGAGATTCTGAGGGGGGAGTCATCCTGGCCTGTCACGCCAAACCAGACCCCATCCACCACAGAATCAGCTCCCCTGTTCCCAGCACAACCACTGACACTGAACTGAAAACCATGAAGTCTCCCTTGCACTGCCCTGCTCATGAGGAACCAAGTTCTTGCTCTTGGCTTTCCCTGCCCATGCCACCCTTGCCCTTTCACACAGCCACATCTGTCCCTGGTGTTTTTTGCTTCACAGAGTGTTGTGCTCCTTTAAAAGCAATTACTGGGGGGAATGTTAGTGATGCAAACTTGTTTAAACCTGAGCAAGAGTTAAGTCAGCTTTGTAATTAATTGCCTCATCACTACAGTCATCCTTCAGGAATGCTGTGCCACTGGTTCACGATCAAGTCAGAAAGGGGCAGATCTCCAGCAGAGATCCTCCAAAGTGAAGGAAAGCACAAAGCTCTGCAGCAAGTCAGCTCTGACCCCCAGAGAGGACAAAGAGGGAGAGACATCATCCGAGCCCCCCCCCCAGCATGCAGAGGTGGACAAGGGCGTGCCATGAAAGCACCCAGTGCAACGCTAGTTTTGTCCCAAGGAAAGGATTCTTTTCCCTGAGATGTGGCCTCTGCAGACAACCCCCAGGGTGCTGAGTCAGGGCAGGACCGCTTTCCACCAGGTCAGGTACCACAGAGCCCTCCAGGGCTCACACTCATCCTTGCCATGGGAAGGAGAGACCGTAAGCAACGAACCCACCAGCAGCACACGAGAACTAATGCCAATAGCATGGGACTGATAAACATGTCATGGGAGGCCGGTCTAGAGACACAGAGGGATGATGCAGAGGGATGGTGGAGGCACCTTCTGCCTCGCGTATCTGTGCTAAGAACTAATGAGGATGAAGCTGGCTGAAGCCACAAAACTCCAATTACTATTATCTTCTTTCTACTTGGATCTAAATGCTCCGTGGGTGAGCGTGGGCAGAAGGTGGTTTCACCCACATACTCTCTTGTTGAGGCTGGGCTCTCCTGTGCATAGGAAAGTGAGGAGGGGGAAAAGAAAAAGGAGAACCAGCTTCTCTAAGAGTGATAAAGTGAAAGGAGAAGAAAGAAGAAAACCAGTAAGAAAACACAGGACAGAGGAAGCTGTGCCATTAAGGAGAGAGCAGAGAATGATGACAAGGGGTACCAAACTGAGAAGCAACTGGACAACTTCTGGATCAGCTCATGGCCATCTCTCCAGTCTTTGTATCTTTTTGAAGACTGCTGGCCATCATAGAGGAAAAAAGGGCTGAAGGGGAGATAGCAAATTTGGATAAGAGTTGCTGTTAATATTTGTGGCTACTTTATAATTGCTAGTTACGCTCCAATTAAATAACTACATAGAGGAGAAGACCAGGTTTTAAATTAAAGGTGAGCTGAATGATGTGGCCAGCATAAACCTCAGCACAGGTCCTATGCAGAGAGTGGCCCAGGACAGACAACAATCCTCATCCCTACATCTGCCAGCGACCAACACAGCCCCAAGTTTTGATGCCTCTGGTGAAAAGAAGACTCCTTTGCATGGATTTCTGGGCAGGCTTTCCCCTGCCGTGGGAACCCAGCGTGTTTTTGCCAGTTCTCCTACATAGCCAGTGCAGAGACACCGGTTCTCAGTCCCTCTCCCACGCCAGCAAACAGCTCTTTGTCTGGGATCTGGGAGAATTCTAGCACAAGGAGGTAGAAAAGGACAATCAATGCCTGTGATAAGATACACTCCAGCAAACTGTTTATAATTTTTCTCACTGGGTTGCAGATGACCTAATAGGCTCTTTTCCCATCTCTAATTTCTATGAATCTGCAATCCTATTATTTATATTATATCTTGAGGGTTTCTTCAAGAGTAAATGATGTAATTATACCCTGCACCATAACATTTCAGGATCTAGTGTAATAGGACTAAATATGCAATTATGCGGTTAGTAAATGTAACAGTACAAAACTCAAAATCTATATCCATGTACTGGAGCTTCAGAAGAAGAATTAGTTTCCTGTTATGTACACAGCAGATGTAATGTAATTATTGCTAACTGAAAAGTATCACCAGACATTCATATGATACCAAGAAAAAATGCCCCTCCAGCCAATTCTTCATTCAGATGTATGAAAATGAGAGAATTCCCACAATTCTATCTTATCAGCAAAGTCTAGGCACATATATTTGATCCTCTGCATATCAAATCCATACTTCCCAGGCTTACAGATGCACAGAACCCACAGAGAATATACATGCATAGGCAAAGGGAAAGCTAAGATTCACCTTTGGTGTTATTCCAGCACTTTCAGCTGGATTACAGGATGGCAGAAGACGGTCCATTATGCAACCTGTGAGGATTATGGTTGGAAGAAATAAAACCATCCTCTGACATTTATACAACACTGTGTGACAAAAAGCAAGCAACATGAAAGGAACCACAGCCCTGTGGTTAAGGAGCTAATCCTGGACTTGGGAGATATGGTTTCTGCTCGGAGGTTTGCCACAAGTTTCACATATGAAGAAAAGAAAGAAAAGGAGAAGAAGAATAAGAAAAAGAGGAACGGAAAAAGAAGAAAGGGGGGGGGGGAGAAGGAAAAAGAAGAAAGGGGAGAGAAGGAAAAAGAAGAAAGGGGGGGGGGGAGAAGGAAAAAGAAG
>JANIJG010025978.1:0-15000 GCA_024611175.1 Megaceryle torquata
TGCAAATCAGGCATGAATTTAATGAAGTATCTTGATTTATTATAACAAAAACCTTAAATGTGAGAACAGAATAAGGTACCCTGAATCAAAAGCTTCCTCTTTAATAAGTACAGCAGCTAGTTCACATCTCCTTTTCCCAAATTTATGCTGATATTATTGATGATATTAGTACTATATATGAACAAGGAATTAGATAAATATATAGCTGTATGCTCCCCTCTGCTGCGAAGCACAGAGGGGAGCCACAACACAAGTAAAGAACAGTAAGAGTGAAGCCCCAAGGTACCGGGATGGCGAGTACTCCTTGACAGTCATTTGTTCCCTCTAGTAAAACCACCAGCTCATCATCTCCTCGTTTGTAGATTGAGGATTGCATGAAGTGACTTGCTGCAAAAATTGTCCCCCTCCCAGCAAAAAAACCACACACCTCTTTGAAACCTACTGTGGGATGAATTTTGAGTTGGCACTGCAGAAACCACTGCATTGAAGGTTGTTTTGTGAGAAGGATCTTGGTGCTTCCTTTCATCTTGCACCCTAAAAATCTGGAACTACCTTGTGGTTTTTCCCTTTTTCCTTCAGCTCTGCTCCTACAGCAAAGTAAATGGCAGAAACAAAGGGAATCTCGTATTTGGCTGCTCTACATAGTCCTACACTTTGACAGTCCTACACTGGAGATGCTGTGATCTCTGCCAGCATTTGGCTTGATTTAGCTTAGAAAGCAGCATATGAAAAAAAGGCAATGGAAAGTGAAGAAGTTTGCAATAATGTGCATGCAACTCACACGTGCCACGCATTAAGTCTTTTCATATGACCAAAATGTAAAAGATAAGGAAAAGCAAATAACTCTATGTCTACTATATGACCAAGAAGAGCATCTAAGGGTATTGGTGCCTGTAGGGACATAGATACCATGGCAAAACCTGTGAAATCTACAGGCTGCTTTTGGGCTAGAAGTGCTCATTAGCTAGGCTACTCAGGATTTTTTGGTTTTAAATTGTTCCCTCCAGTAAAGGTCTGCAGTCAACTCAGAAGATTGCATGGCCCCTCTTAGCTTAGCGGGTCCATCAGTTTACTCTAAGGTTGCAGGTAACATCATTTGATCAATCTGTTAATTCCTCATAGACATGTAGTTCTGATTGCAGAAATGTTATTTATGTTGCAATTAATAGTGTAAAATTAACAAATATTGGGTTTAGGTTCCATTATGCCAGGCACAATAAAATATATTCTAAATATGAGATGCATTAGATACAGGGATACTTACAGCAGTAACAACAGCCATCAGGGACTTGTAAATTGTGAGGGTTTATTCAGTTCTTTGAAATGAGACACATTAGTGAAGGTCGTATTGGACACCAGCCATTATAAACTGAGTTTCTCAATAAATATTACAGTCATTTCCAAATAGCCCAACCTCAAAAGTGTTGAATGTCTTTTGATTCTCAAGGCAAAAAATGGGATAGCAGTTGAACTGGGTAGCCACTGATCCCTTTCACCATTCACAAACAAATCTTTTCCCATGATCTCCCAACCAACATTTTCCTCATCATGACAACATACCTTGTAATTATTTTACCTTTTCACAAAAAGGAGAATATTGATAATCCAACAAGGGCTTTCTACTTACTTTGTTTTTCTGGGGCTGAAGCAGAATGTTTTATGAAAATGTCATAAATTGGTTTGCTCCTCTTTCACCTGCATTCTTTTTCAGACTCCAGAATGGTATCATACAACCTGAGATTTGAAAAGAGTTGCATGAACAGCAGAACCTCAGAAAGACGCAGATTTCAGGAAAAAAAGTATTATTAAAATAGGTGGAAAATAGCAGTGGTACTTAGAAAAAGTTCTTCAAATTGGAAAACACATCCATATTTGGATTTGGCTGTGATTCAGATTGATATTTTTATATTTTCCCATTGAGTTCATCTACGTTCCTTCATGTTATTTTTAATATACACTGGCAGGACTAAAAAAAAAAAATTATATACAAAGATCTGGTTTAATATTTTACAGCCTCATTTACAAAGATGCGGAGTACTCACAGCTTCCATAGAATCTAATGGGACTTGTGGAAACTCAGTATCTCTGAAAATCAGGCCATTAATTTTGAAAATGTGCATTAATTACTCTCTAGGCTGTAGTAGCTCACTTGGTATTACTATAATCTACATTCTTTTCAAAAAGTGTATTTTTCACCTGGTACACTGCGCTTGCTCCTAAAGAGCAGTCATATCTTATCATGTAAAAGCTTCTTTATAACTGATCCAATTATTGACCTGTGGCATTGACCTTAATGAAATGTAATATTTCCGAAAGAATAGTACAATCCATTGTGTTAATCTGGTTGACAGGCATATTCTTGAAGTCTTCATGCTAACAATAGCTATGGAATTTATTGAAATAATTAACTTGATGAAATACAAACCCATCTATTTCCAGTAAGTAATAATTTAAGTGGTTTAAATTTCCATTTTCTAAATTGCGACTAGTCTAGAGCATGCAGCAATGCTCATAGAATTTACCAAAACCCACAGTCTTTTTCAAAAACTCTGTGTTGGCAGATTTTCAGATCTCTTTTAGAAGTTTTTCTTCTAGACCAAGACCTGCTACTCCGTGTTATGAGTTACAAATACCCGAAAAACTGATACCAGTATTAGCCGTAGCTTGTAACAATAACTACTGTTAGCAAATAGCAAAAACTGATCAGGTAAGCACTCCCACTTTGAATCACTGCAGTTAGGATTCTTTTCACTGGATAGGATAAGTTTCCTAGGATGAGTGTTAGCTTTTCTATATGTCCTGGGTTTTAAGTAGTGTCGCTCTCAGCCGCCGCATTCAGTGCAATTTAGGGCTGTTAGATGCTTTCATGTCATGTGGTTATAGCTGGGTAGATTAATAGGAACTTCTATCTGGAAATTTCTTTCCTGTTATTGTTCTCCCTGAGCAGTTGATGGCTAAGTTAATTCTCTTTAGTTTTGTCATGCACTAAAGCACACATTGCCAAGCTATGATAAGCTTCACACAGGGGAAAGAAAGAAAAGAAATAAAAATAAAGGAAAAAAAAAAAGGGGGGGGGGCAAAATAAGCCCTTCTGTCCATCAGAGATTTAAACTTGCATTTTAAACTTTGGCCTGACCTGATGTGCCATTCAAAAAGCTTCAAAAGATTATTTTTTTAAGAAAGGTTCAATATGTCCCGAGGCTATCGGTTTTGAGTTAAACTGGGTGAAGTAGAAATATTTTACTCATCAGCTTTGCAGTCACAGAGTTTGCCTCAGCTAGAACAAAACTGCTGAGGCATTTAGAGAAAATTAACCCCCCATCCTGGCAGCCAGATGTGACTGGTTTCTGATGAATGCACATGAGTGGGCTGAGAAACCAAGAGACTGTGAAATTCCTGTCAGGCCCGTACAGCGCAGAATGGGCTATTGACTGCTTTCTATATTTCCCTCCATCATTCTTCTTGAACGCTGCCATTAATTTCCTCTCCTACTCTGACTTGGGAATTTAATTTTTCCCCCCCTCCTTTTTTTTTTTCCCCTCTCCTTCCTCTGTCCCCCCACCTTCCTTCTTGCCTCTCCCCCTTGCCCTGGACCCCCCCATTCCCTTGCTGTTCCCGTGGCCGTGGCAGGTGCGGGCGCTGCAGAGGAGGTTACGCAGGGCGCTGGCGGGGCGGCGGAGCTGGGGCGGCCTCTCCATCCAGGCTGGGCTGGCGAGGATCCAGGCAGCCTCTCAGGAGAACGCTCAGAAAATATTAGCTGTGCAGGTAGGTGATTGCAGGGTAGTCGGAAAGATCATTCTGATCTAGATTGAAAAGCAAATGATGGGTAGTGTGATGAAGCATTAAAACCATATCCCATCAGAGTTTTATAAATTTTTAACCTCTTTAATAAACTGGAATTGCATGAAGGATGAATTCAGTAAGTTAGCACATATACCATGCGTAGTTTGAGAAAAAAAAAAAGGGGGGGGAGATTAGATTTATTTCTCACAAACCTTTGGAAAGATTATTATAAATATATTGGATATAAATATTTGAAACATAGTGGCATTAGCGTTGCTGCTCAGTTGTTTTAGATGATGTTATTGTGTCCTGGTTTGTGCAAATATTATTTCCATGGTAAACAACATTGTCATTTTCACTGTATTCGTATTTAATTTCTTTAGCGGGAAACTATTTTTTGGAAGTATTACACCTTCCTACCTCAGTTTTATGATGACTTTCCCTTGTTGGTAAAAAAGCAACATTGGGAGGTTATGAGATTAAAAAATGGTTTCCAACAATGTACAGTTTTTCATTTTATGACTTGTTCTCTGGATATATTTACTAGGGAAAATAACTACTATAAAGTATAGTTTAAATGTTCTTGTTCTTTTTGTCTTGTGCTATGATATCTTACTGATATTTCTGTAAATCCACTCCTTTCAATCTCTTCCCATAGTTAATGGCCATAACCAGATGGTGTTTGCAAAGGGTTTTTAAAAGACTTAAGTGAAAAATTTCTTCAGACTTACTCCCTGCAAAAGAAGTTATGTTGCAGATGCAGCTCTAGTGCAACATATTCTTACAAACCTTGTTTTCTAATTTTTTACTAGTCAGAATTTGTTGTATGATTGCAGAAACAATTTTATTACATTTTAATATTAAATAATTACACTTCACAGCTAATGTCCAATGCATTAATGTAAAATCTGACATGTCTAGGTTCTAGAATTCCATTAAACTCACTAAGGATTTTTATTTTAAAACTCAAAATTTCCACAAACGTTCTACCTCTGCAAAAGATTTAGAAAATCATAGTCATAGTAAAATCAGAAAGTCAAGAGGAAAAAAAAATTGTGATAAAAATCAGATTTTATGCTTTATTAATGATTTTTAGTACACTTAATCTTACGGATTTTGGGGAGTGTTGTGTGTGCTAAATACTGCACTGGCCTGTGCTGATGAAAACAGGTAAGTTGGGAACTACACTTTTTTTCATGCAAATTTCTCAGCATTTGAAAAACTAGAAAAGCTTCTTTTTGATTTTTGCCGGGGGATAGCTGGGATGACTTCTGTTCTCTTCTCTGCTCAACTACTCCAATAGGGAGCGAAGAACAGAGGTGATTGATGTGCAGCCTAAAGCTCATGAATAATAATGGCAGTGACATAGAAACCACAGGTGGTAGTTGGTTTCCTCACACATGAATCTTTACACTCATCTAATGTTACACATTATTTTAATATCTGTATTGTGAACCTCACGTACAAGTCAACTCTGTCAATAACTAGTCCATGTTAGAGTGAATGAATTTTGCAGAAATCCTTCACGTTGCCATGAATTTTTCTATGCATGCTGTTCATGCTGAGAAGCTATGTCTGTAAATTGTCACCCCGAATAACTCAGCTAACTAAAAAATGGGCCTAAACTAACCTTTCAGATGTAAATCCCAGCAACATTTCGGGGTATTCAGATCAAAATAGCTCAGACCTACTAAAGACATTTTGTTCAAAGTCTGGACATCATCTGTTTCCCGTCCACTTTCACTATCCATGACATCCTTCTCTGATACTCTGATCCTTTTCTCTTATTCTAATGTCCTTGCTTTGTTTTTATGTAGTTTGACTGTTAGTCAAACAGCAAACCAGGAAAATATGTAAAATTAAAATGGAAGCTAATTAAGCTAAGAGCAATTACCAAGGTGCATAGAAGAGTATTTCCTTTTAGCAACCTGATATTTTTATATTTTAGAGACCTTGGCAGTGATTTATCTATATATGGACCGGTGTCTTTGTTTTATCTGCATTATTGTCAGAACAATCTATCCTTCTGTCAATTAAGTTCTTATCTGGATGACATTCAGCATAGTGGCACACACTTCCAAAATAAAATCTGACAGCCATTCCTCTTCCTTCCTTTTCTCTCAGCAAGAAATGCCCCAAGTTTATTGTGCCTAGTGTCTGGCTCTCATTAAAGTGTGAGGATGAGAATCCGCTGTGCTGAGCAGTGTGCAAGCGTGCGATTCCTGCTCACGAGAGCTTGATCCCAGCAGCTACCTTGACTAGAGAAAACAGGAGCTGGTGAATCACAGACGAAGAGTGAATTAGAAGAGGTAGTAGATACAGTACATTGGCTGCCTAAGTGTTTTCTAATATTTTACAGAAGCCATGAGCTGGGTGAGATCCAAAGAAAGACTTAAAAGTAGATAATGGAGGGTGGGGTTGCCTTTTCACCAGGTACTTAACTATCAACTCCCCAGTTATACCCAGCAGCAGTCTTTTGGGAGAATTATGATGTGAAAATGAAGAGCTGCCTCAAACTACAAAACAAATTTGATGCGTGTTTCATCATTACTGATCTATTAAGCCTATTTTAAAAAGTCTAAAGTTGCCTTCCAGTCATTTCCAGTGGTGCAGGTAGAGCACTATTGCCTGTAAGACTTTGTACTTGAGAAGGAAGAACTGTGGCTGTAACAAGAAGGTGACATTACCAAAGCCATCAGTGAGGAGGATGTTTCCAGGAACAGGTATTGGTGGAGTTGGTCATCCAAACCAAAAAAAAAGCCAAACCTTAGGAGGGATCTTACAAAAAAGCAAAGTGCTTTTGTTAATGTAATTTGAAAAAAAAAAAAAAAAAAAAACAAACAAAAAAAAAGACCCTTGCAATTAAATCTCCCTAAAATTTTTTACATTAAGAGGAGAACTGTCCAACGATGGCAAGCTCCTTTGCTGTCTGATCTCAAATTCATTTGAGAAAGAACTATATATATTATCTAATTTCTGTCAGCACTAAACTTGTTACCAGTGCCAGAAGTTTGCTGTTGGTCATCCAAATCCGAGCTCACTCTTAACTCCAGGCTTCCCTCCCTGTCACACTGCTAATATTTGCCCTTGGGCTGAGTCGACTGCCTTTGGTGATGGTACTAAACTGAATGGGGGTGCTCAGGCTTATAGTGCAATGCAGGCAGTGTGTCCCCCAGAGCACACCTCCCTTTTGCAGCTGCTGCTGCCCCCAGAAGCAGCAGCCTGGCTCTAAGAGGCTGCTGTAGGACATCACCATCTTAAATATCCTAGTGTCAGAATCTCTGCTTGGCCTTGATTATGTCTAAGGTAGCAAAGGCAAAAAGTCCCTCATTTGCCTCCTTGGCTCTCTGGACAGGTTTTTGGTCTGCCCAGCCCTACCCAGCAGCACTTTACCAGGGAATCATAACCAGAAGACACTGCCTTCTGGATGCACCTCCTTTTGGCTCTCTATTCTGACAAAGACAACCACAGAACTTTCTTGAGTATGTAGTAGAAATGTGTACCTGCTTACTGAGCTCTCACTGTGGTTATGTGACTGAAGACATGTTAATATTATCTAAATGTGATAAGTCATCCAAAGCACCAACAATTTGAGTGTGAACCATGAAGGCAGAATGATGGCAGTCA
Source organism: Megaceryle torquata (assembly GCA_024611175.1). NCBI lineage: Eukaryota > Metazoa > Chordata > Aves > Coraciiformes > Cerylidae > Megaceryle > Megaceryle torquata. The sequence continues at coordinate 7,411 of JANIJG010025978.1, forward strand.
ACCTCTAGTAAATACAAGTTTTTCCCATTTTTTTTGCTAAGGGTCATTAGTCTATATTGTATGTGATGACATTGCTTATTTTTTTTAAGAAAATACCATTTTAATTTACATTAAGCTCTTTTTTTTATTTCAATCAAACTTTTAAATATATATTCCCTGTTTATCATGATCCTTGTAACCATTTTGCTTTCTCAATATTTACATTGCAAATAGGAATGATCAGCTGATTGTCCATATGTCTTGTGAATATGCTTCTAGCAGAAAATGAAGTTTTAAAATCCAGCATTTCAATGTTGATATTTAAAAAAAAGGGCTAAGAGATTCTTCCATAGCAGTAGAAAAGAATAAATATGTTGGCAATCAAATACACTGCTAGAACAGAGATCAAGGGCTGAAATGATTTACACTTTCAATGTTGGCTCTTCATCTATTTCATTTTTTTTAGACCGAAGTGCAGGACTGTTTCTTGGGCAAGGCTATTTCATCTTCTTATGCTCTACCTTTTTTCTAACTCAGTTCAAGTTTTAAAAATTCTTCTACTGCAGTCTGATTGCAACCAGTGGCAGAATATGAGAGATGAGAATTGCAGTGCATGAAGTACAGTAGAAGTCCATTAGAAGTGCATGAGCACTGCTCTGCTCTCCTTCTATTCTGGGCAGTTTACATACATGCTTAATGGCTCTGAGAAGAGACTTTGTTTTTATCATGGTAGTCAAAGGAAGTTCTGTGAGCTCCATTATAGATTACACTGACTCTTCACATAAACTTAACAGTCAAAGGACATCCTATGTAGTAGGAGAGGAGCAAAGTCACTGCCAGCTTTTCTTCAAATAAAAGCCGCACAGAGATCTCTTCTTGTTGGGGTTTGAAGAAATGTGGCAATGCAATGTAGGGAAAATTTCAGAGTTGACACAGTCCATATTCTGTAGGTTGCTGGAAGATTTCAGTCTTCAAAAATCATTCTACAATTACTACATTTGTAATCCATCAAAAAAATAATAAAAGTAATCTCTTAAAAAACAAAACTAAATCAAAACCAGACACAAACAGAACCCAAACAAACAAAAACGGGGGGGGGGGGCGAGGTTAACAAACAAATAAACAAGAAACCAACCAACCAACCCAACATCAAAAGCCAGCAGTGATAAAAATGCAACCCCTTTTCTCCCAAAAGTGTACAGGCAAGGTGTTTGTTATGGTAATGACTTTTGTTTTCCCACTAATGTTTTGGAGTTTCAACAACTTGTCTCTTCAGTAAGTTCAATTAGCTATTTAATTGCAAAAATGATATATGATGGCTCATGTAGCTTTATTTGGGACTGTGGCTGTGCTTTAATCTTGACAGTCTTCAGTTTAGTCCATCCTCTTAGATGATTTATCTTGACTATAGGTATGCCAGAATCATTGGGGGGGAGGCAAAGTGCTAATGGAAAAGATAGCATCATTGCCACCCTCGCTGTAACTTTAAAGTATTGCATATATGTTTTTTTTCTGATGACAAAGGTACCTTTTTAATAAATACAAGATTATTGGCTTGATTTTTAATAGATCTGCACCTTTGATAGCCATTCACACCAGTGCAAAGCGATATAAAAACAGATTATCAGAATTTAGTTTGGGAACTTTGTAGTTGGTAGCAGTTTTACCCATCTTCATTAGGTGGAAATTGCTACAGGAGGCACAAAGGAATGAAGCATCAACCCACAGAGTGTTGCTTTGACTGCAGACCACTGTGATTAGTTGTGTATTTTCTTCATTTTTGCTGAGTTGCTTGATTATCCTGAAATCTTTAAAAACTTTTGGCAAAGCTGTTGCAGTTTAAACTAATTGCACTGTAACGAACTACACCAGTTTACACTAGAAAAGAGTTTTGATCTATTTTGTATTGTCTTTATTTGAGCAGTTTTGCAGAGGTTACCAGAGAAGCAACTCTTCTTTATTAAGGCTTTGAAACTTTGCTCAGTCTACTGCAGGCATCTCAGTGGGTACTGCATCTTCCAGAGGAAATGTTTTACTGACTGTGCAAAATCTGTGATTTTCACAGTGTCCTGTTCCACCTCCTTACAGGAGAGAGCCAGCACAGTTCCACTAAGACCAGGATCAACTATGATCATTACAAGCAAGGTTTGCTCTTTTCCTTTCTGCAAACCACTCATTTTTAACTTGCTTCTGAGCTGTCAGATGGTAGTCAATTTAAGTACATCTTTTGTTCTCTAACTTATTAACACAGGTGTGTTATGGTGTCCCTCAGGGCTGATGCTCTTCAAAATCTGTACGCCTTCTCTTTTACTTTGCTCTGTTATGGGCTGAGTTATCACCATTTATACTGATTACACTCAGTTGTGTCTTTTTTGCCTGCTGATTTCACTTTAGCAGTCTTGCTGTTTCTGCCTTGTCTTGGAGACATATGGGGTTGAATGACAGATAACTTTTCTTAAGGGGACATGGCTACACACCTTTTAATTAGTTCTGGTTTGTATTTAGTCACATATTTTCATCACAACCATTTAAAATGTTGAAGTTCTTTTTTTTCTGGTTTTATTATTAATATATAAAATATTTGGTTTCTACAGTTAGAGGGGGACTGAGACCAGCTGGTTTTGGTTCTGTTCACGAGGGCAATGCTTCTGAGTTGAAAAATTCACTACTTGGTTAAATGGTAGTCAGCATCCAGTGTATAGTTGTTAAAAATTTCTGGTTTTCCTCTCAAATGCTTATGAATTTTGGATAGTAACATTTGCAATTCTTGAAAATATGATCTCTCATTTTATTTCAATCCTTAAAGGGATTATTTTTTACTAGATTTATCTTGATTGAATTGATGATCCTGGCAAGCATTCACCAGAGCCTTAGAATTTACTACTCAGGTAGGTGTAGTGACAAACACAGCTGCCAGAGAACAGACATGCAGAAAGGTCACGACTGTTTATTTTGTTGCTGCATGATGAGAGGGACCCTTTAGTGAGAGGGTGGAAAGTAATCTCAAAATAAGCCAAATTCATAGGAGAAATTAAACTTGTTTGATTTCTTTGCCTTACTTTAATGACTTGTGGTTTTGCTTATCAAGTGGAAAACCTCTGATATCTTTATTCTGACATCATTTCCCTTACCATATTTTAAATGTACACTTAATTTGGCACAGCTCTGTTGCATTTGGGTTTTTATGCATAACACCTTAATGCACCAAGCTTTGTATGCTTCAAAGTGTCATGCCCAAAGGCTGATGCAGCCACAAACATTTTGTGGAATGCATAGAAGCATCTATAGTGGCCTTAACTGTCTTAATTCTTCTGTGATTTCACTTTAAAGTTTCACTATATGAAGTAAATGGGATATTAATCAAATTGTTCAGAAACGTGGCTGCCAATTAAAAGCTCTAGTGTATAGCAGGAAAGCAGTCTCTGGAAAAAAACCCAACAACAAATAAAACAAAAGAAACAAACAAAAAAAAAACCCAACAACAAAAAAACCCACCAGCAAGTTAGTCTCATATTTTTAAGATCAATCTGACTAGGATTGTTCTAGTGATTAATTATTTAGTTTGTTTGCAGGTGTATGCTTTCAATACACAATTTTTGTGTAGAAACATCTATCAGTATTTCAAGTACTAAAAATTGGCCGAAGAGAAAATAGAAGGGTGACATCTAATCTAGGAGATTTATTTTTAAATTTGTTTTAAAAGAAGAATTCCTGAGAGTTAAAGTTTTTTAGTATTCACCACCACTTACTGGAGTCCATGCTTGTATATTACTAGAAAAGCCCTAATTGTCCACTTTCCTACACCTTCTAACATGTAAAAGCAGAAATGTCTTAATAATAGAAAATATGCTAATAGAAAAGTATAGATTTTTATTTTTCTTTAAATAATGAAACACAAGTTTACAGAATTAAAAGTTTACTTTGGGTAACTTGATACCTGACTTCAACAGATGAGATTACTAGACAAATTTCATTGCTCATTGAGCAAAAATTACTCTTCTTTTAAAGAGAAATAGAATCCAGAAATTCAGTCTGTGGTTTCATGTTCTTTCCACCTGTAACTCTGATAACCTACATTTGCGGGCCACTCAACAGTCCAATCAAACCTGAGGAACTGGCAGGCTTATTATCTCTGCTGCATTTATTGTCAGCAGGGCTACTCAAACCAATAGGTCTTAAAACACAAGAGGGAAGCTGTGTGACTTCCAGCTTCTTAAAAATTGATCCTCTGAATTATGTCACTGCTACAGCAATCTCTAAGCCTCAGATTATTCTCTGTACTCCTTGACAGAGAGATTCAGACTTCAAAACTTGATGGAATAAAAATGTGCTGAAACACTGTATCATTAATTGAAAAGTTTTCAAAAAAGCTTTTAAGTCAATGTGCTTGATGCCTTTTCCAGAATCTGAAGACTAATGGATTTCTATTTCTTGAAGTAGTATAAATTTTACTTTTTTTACTTAAATAACTAAAATCTGTGTTGAAAAGTTTAATCAAATTTTTCAATAATTTCAACTTTAGTCTCTGGCACTACCTATTGATTTCCATTTCCCTCTGTTCCCTTGTTGCATCCTCAAGTCCCAGCCTTCATCTTTTTTTTCCAACTGATGGTCTCCTTCTTCCATGTCTCAGCCTTGGAAATCTGCCAGTTCCAGTCTCTACCTTCACCTGACAGACCACTGACAGTTTTATTTCACTGCAGCCCAAATTTATCTCCTCTTAAGCTTTCTTCAAATTTAACTGTTACTCCATTTTGGCTCTTGTTCTGTCACCTTCAAATCAAGCAAATTCCTCCTCCTTCAGCATTTACTGGACATAACGAAAACATAGGCAGGACAACTCTACTCTAAAGCTCCTAGACCCAAACCAAACCACAGCAGTCCTGAGTTACTCAAGATTCCCTTTATAAGTAAAACCAGAACAGTTTTTTATGTACTTACTCCTTCAAGAAGCCCAATGGTAGTTTTGAATGAGAATGGAGCAACAAGCTGACAAGTAAGATGGTTATTCAGTTAAGTGTCAAAAGGAAATGACACTTCACAGACCTGCTTTTCCACTTACTGACAGAAGCCTTCAGTGTATAATTAAGAAAAGTTAAATAAAGCCCAGTTTTAAGATGACAAGATTAAGGGTAGGATTTATGAAGTTACACTGTTGCCAAATGAGCTCTGGTTTTATAAGTAAAAACTAAAAAATTTAATTTCTTTATCCGGTACAGTGAGTAAAGAATGAGAGAAATGACGCTTTAAATTAATGATTCAACCTCGCAACATCACTTTGGACTATCTGAAGTTTAGTAACCTCCTTCTACCCATTTTAAACATACATCAAAACACAGGTTTAATGATGAACTGTTTACATGTTGAAAGCTCCTTTTTGGCAGCTCTTCTGTTTTTGTCGTCACCTGAATTAATTATGGTAGTTCAAAATGTCTCTAGTAAACATGCTGATGTGTCATAGATTATAAACTCATCTACTGAACTCTTAACCATGGTTGCAAAGAAGATTATTTTATTTAAAGACAGCAGTTTAAAAATTTAGACATTTAATTTAATTATCCTCTCCCAGAAGTATAAAAAGAAATCAGAATCCTAGTGCGAATAGCATTATACTTGCATAAGAAAACTTACAGGAGCATTTTTGCCTCAAACTCAATAATTTTAGTTATAATCACTAACTATGTTTTTGTTTTACAGAACCAGTATGATTTGGAAAAAGAATAAAATTGCTTTTAAAGTACAAAAATAATTATGAACCACTTGAAATGTAATGTCTGTATTTTATTTCTCATCAGAATTCATTAGTGTGTAACATCAATAATTTAGCCCATCATTTGCCAACACTGACTTGGCTCAGTAGTTCAATCATGTAACCCTGTAAACTCACTTTCCATTAAAATGAATGTTGCTGACAAAGGATAACTAAAGAGATACTTCATTTATTAGCTAAAGAGATACTTCATTTATCAACATTTTTAAATTAGGAGTTTGGGACCACAGACACTTAGCTGGATAAATTATTCAAAGGAATCTTTGCATTAGGCCTAAAGATGTTTGTAGAATCAAATACAATGTTATCCAGAATGATAACTGCCTTTCATTTGTGTAACATGTAATTCACAGTACACTATTCTAGAAACCAACAGAGCCACCTGCAGAGAATCAAATGACCTACTGGAATGAAATCCTGAGTGTCATGTGCAGAATTATAGAATGTGTAATAGTTACCCTGTATTGCGATTGACTCAATCGAGCATTTCCCATGGAAAACTCCTTACAAGAAACTTCTTGCAACAGGCACTGTAATCTTCCAAAGTTGTATTTGAGGTATTAAATGCTTTACATTATTTTACTATAAGCAGCTTCTTCAAATCCCGTCATTACCTTCTCCAAACTCATCCTTTTCAAGGCTACGAGTTTTAGTTTTATTACAATTTCTAAATAAGAAAATTAAAAAGTAAAGCAAATAAGGAGATTTGTAATGCTATGCTTGACTCCAGTTAACCTTTAGGGACCAAGAAGTCTTGCAAAACAAACAAAATATACTTAATTGGTCTCATTGAAGTCAATGATGAAGCTAGGATGGCTTCCTTAGATCCAGGACTACTTTCCTCAGGGTGAAGGCAGTGCAATCTGAGTCAACATACATACTCTCATTACATTGCCTTGTAGTGAATTTTTTATTCTGAGGCCTAAAATTACATCTATGTATTAAAAGTAAGTGTTGTGGTGATAGTTTTGTTATAACCTTCATAGCCTAAGACCATAAGCAAGGCAGATTTTATAAGGCAAGGCACTATCTTTTATTAGACTGGGAAAAAAAGACAAGCTTTTGAGGACATAAGCCCTTCCTGTTAACCTAATTTCTTTTACCATTGGTAACTATCTGGGAGGGTACTGAGCATTTTTTTCTCTGTTTCAGTGATATATTCATTAATAATCTAATCCTTAGTTTAATATATATATAATTATGCCGCAAAGACTTCCACCTCTATTCTGGCCTTTCTTAGATATCAATATCTTATTTAACTCACTGTAATAATAATTCTCCACATTTTATAGTGACTTGTTTGACCTATACAGATGACGAGTCTAACCACTACTAATGCTACATTATTACCTTTCTTTTCCAGTTATTTCTCATTCTTTTTTATTCCTACTTCTAACAGGGAGAGTCTGAAAAATAGGGAAAATTTACAGGAGATGAGGAAGGAAATGATTTGGCTAGATAGGTCAGATTAGCATTTGAGATTAGCAATCTAAAATGTGATAAATCTTCTGAAAGAATTTATAGTTTTTCTATGGTTTCTCTAATGTTCTCAGTACCATGTGTCTCAAGGATAAAAAGTAATGTGTTGCCTTTTTTCTGTTCATCATCAAAAAACTGAGATTTTCCTGTATGTAAACCATCAGAATTTTTCATTGCTTTATGGGTCGTCAGACAGCATGTAGTTCTGGAGCTCAATCTGTAATAGCCCAAGAGTGTCACTGTCACCCTGACAGCTACAATGCTGCCCAATAACTACTCAAGTTCAGAAGTTGAGCACTTTAGCTTCACCAGTATGATTTCTGCCTTACCAAGATCAACAGAAAAGTGACCTCTTTGGGCTG
>JANIJG010025978.1:20000-24562 GCA_024611175.1 Megaceryle torquata
AAATAAAACAGGTTCACCCATTTCCTGGTTATGGTCATTAACAGTGGTATAATTGTGCGTAATCACTGGTCCCTTTCCTAGTGTACATTGCTAGAGGCTGACTCAACTTTGCATCTGCATAGAAATGAAGATGCAAATCTGAGTTGTGTTCATTGGTATGACTAGTGTAAAGTAAACAAAGGGTATTTCTATTGTATATTTAAGGTCGAGAAACCTATTTTGTGAACAGCATGCTATCAGCTAAGACTTCACAGTTATTAACTAACTGCAAAAGGACATGGTCAGGTCAATGATGGGTAAGAAAAAAAGGATATATAAAGAGCACAGCAGTGTTGGGATACTGATAGGCACTTGCAGCTGTCCCCATCCAGGAAAGCTGCAATAATTCTCTCTGTGTCATGATTCCCATGTTTTAAAACAAAACGAAGGGGTTGTATGCTGGGGGGGAAGAGGGGCTGAATGCTGAGCAGTGATTTTAGGATGAAGAATATAGAAAAGTCAGAGCAAAATGGATGATTTAATTTCTCATCATTATTCTACTGAAGAATTAAATTTGCAAGGTCATGTTGCAGCTTATTCAGTCAGAGGCATATCAGTGAAGGTAACTGGATTCAGATGAGTTCCCATCCAAGAGATATTTAAAGAAGCGACTGTTCTCTAAATATATGTACAAAACAGTGTTGTCTAGACTCATGTTGCATATTAAATCAAAGCTTGGCTTCCTGGACTTAGAGGGCCTTATCTTAGGCTCTTAACAAAAAAACTGACCCATGATCTGAGATCCATCTTCCGAGATGTACTTTACAATCCTGGATTTCATTTGCCATAGTTTCCATGTACTTTGCTTCTTTGTTTCTTTTAAAACTTCTTTACCAATACCTATGACAACAGAAATATGCTTTGTATCATTCCCATGCCTCGTTAATACACAGTCATCCTAGAACAGACATGAAAAGCACTGGTTACCTGTAACAAGGCCACTGTATTTACTGAACATAATAGATGAGTCCCTTCTCTAATTTGTGTGTTTAGCTGCATTTCCGATGTGTTTGCAATTGACTTTGGGAAGGAAAATTCAGAATATGGAAGAAAGGAAATAAGAGGAGTAGAATTGCTGTAGAAAAATTCTTATAGGATAATTTTTGGAAAAAAACCTATACTGTAGATTATAAATTATTGCTGTTAACATTCACCTTGTTATTTTATTAGTTTTCTTGACCCCTTCACTGAATTGCAGAGAAAGATATCATTTTACATCTTTTGAACTACCTGTGAAATGTCTGTCAGATGGTTTTGATTGAATTTGTTATTAACAGCTGACAGCCTTAACTTTAGGAATCCAACTGTGATATGTAAAAATGATATCTCAGGTTTTTCTTTTAGCCAAACCCCTCATTTGCAGAGTCTTAAATGATTCAGTTCTTCCTTTTTTTTTTTTTTTCTGTTGTCGGTTTGGTTTTCTTTTGGCTGGTTGCTTGGTTGGTGGTTTTTTTTTTTCCAAAATGTATCCAGAGCTGCTGGCAGAACACCCACCTGGGTACTACCACTATGAGGACAAACCCCAGATTTTTATCTTCTTTCACAGGGAGAAGCATTTCAAAACCGAATTCAGAATAGTCTCTGAATGAAAAACAGAATCCATGTAACACTGGAATATGCAGGAGAGGACATATCCATTAACTTTGTTCCTTTGTAGTATCTCCTGCCGTGCCCTTATATGATTAAAATAATGTACCGCTTTAGGATACTTTGTGGAAAACAATATGTAAATAGCCATGGCAGGAAAATATGGTTACTGCTGTAATGGGGCAGAAAATATCCACCTTTTCTTACCTCTGACTCACTAATACAAATGTTCATAAACCTCAGGACTGATTATGCAGGAACCATCTGAGAAAGAACTGCAGTCTAGAGTATGAGCTTTTTCACATCACATAAGCTTCAAGAGCTTCTTTAATTTTTGTCTAGAATATATAAACCTCTGCTCTGTCCTCCACAAAGCCCCTTTCCCCCCAGATCTGTGTCACTACATTGATATGCAGAAAAAGTTTGCTGCTTTCAGGAAGTGACGTTTGATCAAACAGACAATTTGAGCTATATACAGAAAGCACAATGGGTGATACATCCATTTTTTCACATCTCTTGCTAGTTTGTGAAGTCATCACCTGAAAGTACTCTGCCCTTTCTCTTAAACCCACTCCTTAAACCTTCCATGCCTTAATTCTAAGGACTCTTCATGGCTCATCTACTGCATGTGTGCAGTGTATTTCATCTACTGTGTCTCTATGTGCTAATCTCTTTAGGACAGGAGCTCGGCCCTTTGCCATATGTCTCTTTTTGTATGTGGTAGCACATACTGTATAGTAAAAATTGTAAGAAGTGTACTGGACAAAAATCAAGGCCCCATGAAAGCCATAAACCATTGGGGTGGTTTACTAGAAGCCAGCACAGTATCCAGAAAAGGAATTTTATTACAAAATGCCTAAACACCCTCCTAGTACTGCTTTTATCATCTGGATTCTATTATTCTAAAAATACCACTTTTAGGAAATCAAGAGAAATCAGATGGGAAAGGGGAATGAATTGTCTTTTGGTATATAACTTGAACTCCAAGCATTGGGGAAATATTTATTACCCTAAAATGAAGGCAAAAAGTCTTTTTGTCTGCGAGAAAAGGTGGGCTGACAACATTATCCCAGCTTGATGGGATTTGGGGCTTTCCCTTGCCAAGGTCAGACAAAGATTTAGCAAATAGCTTTGAAAAATAAGCAGTTGTGAAGGACACACAAACCAGAATTATTCTACTTTGTCAGACACCACGTGTATTGGGAAATTTATCTCGCCAATGATAAGGGATCAATTTTATGAGGTTAGTTGGCAAAAATTCTAATTTTATAATGTTAAACCCATTTGGTCACATATATATAAAACACTCTGGCTTTTTATTTCTTTTAAAGAAAAACGGAAACACTGAAGTAGGGGTATAACAGCTTCTTTAATTTTTTTTCCTGAATTCTAAATTATGCTTATTCACCCATACATTCCCTCTCTGAGTATTCATTTAGAAGGAAGGTTTTGCAATAGTCACATTTAATTTATCAGGGTGCAATAATTTGTGTTTCCCAATCATCTTGCAGACTTTGGTTCATTATACTATTGTTTCACATGAGTAAGTTAGCAAAGTTTGGATTGATTGACTCTAATTAACTAAAACTGGTTCCAGGCTGTGCATCTATTGTCATGGTAGCTAGCCACAAAGCCCCAAACTGTTCAGTAATGGCAATATAACGTATTATCGATATGAAAACTCCAGCAAATGCTTAATGTTGGGCTTGTCAGCAAATGAAAATAGCAGTAGTGGAGGAGGGAGAAGAGGGACATTAGGACAAGCATGTCTCAGAAGGGCTGGGGGAAAGCAGCCTTCCAGAGCTGCTGGTGCCCTGATCTCTTCACTTACTGTCATCTGGGTCTCCAACACGGAAAGAAATGCAAGCCGAGCTGGAGATGTGCACACTGTTCTATAAAAGAAAAATCCACAATTTTTTTTGCATGTTTAAAATGGACTCCAAATTCTATGCTAAGCTAGGACCTTATGTAATCATGTATATCGACTTCTGCCTCTCTATATTTCAAAATCAAAAGTCCGTTTGCTTGGTTTTGTTAGTCCATTTGCATGATGTCTGAATCTATTTTCTGTTCACTGCCATTAAGAGAATCTAACCACTAATATATGCATCCCCTTATATGTGACACTGGACAACAAGCTGCACTGAAATATAGGTTAACAAGTAAATATTCCATTTCAACTTCTTCTTTAGAGTCTTTCTAAAATTAAGTGAAAGCAATGGGCTCCTCAGAGGACAAGCTGCTTCTGCTGGCAATGGTGTGCAGCACCTCGGCACATCCAGAACGGGCACATTTGAAAGTGTAAAAGCTTTATACCACAGGCTGCCTGCTCTCCAGAGACACAGCACCTGGAATTTCAGCCTCTGTGGATCGTTACATGCAAAACTGTAGAGAACACTCACTGAGGTGCTGATGTCAAGCACAAAGAGCAGAAGTACCTGGACTGGTTTCCGTTTCTTGACCTACCTGTGTGACTGCATTGCTGCAGGCTCCAGTGCCTTGCTCAGAAGCCATTTCTAAGATGAGACTTGTGGCAATCAGCATTTACTACTCCCAAGGAGCAATTCCTCAGTGTGATATTTAGTCCTTGCTGTGCAACATGGGGCTGGCTTCCCTATTTTTAAAGCACGGGATTCAAACCAGGATTCAAGCCCAGATGTGCCATTCATTTCTGATTTTTCTCTATCCTGCAATTGCAGGATGTGCTGTAGCTCTGCTCTCCACCATGGGGAGTGCAGTCTCCCCTTTAAGGACTCTCTGCCCCATCCCCACCCTATCTGCAGCACCTGCAGCCAAGCAGAGCCACTTTCACCCCCTGGTACCCGGCTGCCCTCGGGGCTGTGCAGGGGGTCACCCCATCTCCCCTCAGCAGACCGGGGCAGCCCAGAGCCCCCGCTGCTCAGGGGCTGCGCGCCCCCCCCCCCCCGACCCCCCCG
>JANIJG010025978.1:25085-38451 GCA_024611175.1 Megaceryle torquata
CGCTCATCTCTGGGCTTTTTTCAGGCAAATAGCTTCTGCATTCCCATTTGCCAAGATAAGGAGTTGATTTTCATGGCACAACCGACGTCAGCCTCTAACACAAACAGGCACCAGGGCCAGCGGCTCCTGTAATTTTTCCGAAGCGGCACAACTCATCACAGGCCATTTCCAAGAAGCTCTTTGTAGTTCCATTTCTTCCTCAGCCTGGACGGAGGGATTGAGAGCAAGGCTTGAAGGTAGGAGACACAGGGGGCCCTTTGGTCCCATTGGGTGCACGCACGCAGCTCCCATCGACTTCACTGCAATTTACGTCCCTGGGAGTGATAGAATTGGGTCCCGGAGCCTGGTGCTGCCCCGCTCTGACTCGCTGTGCACCTCCAGGCAAGTCATTTAACACCAGGCTGTGATACCTCTCATTGAACTACACATTACACCAAAAAGGGTCTCGCAGAAGTCAATGGAGCTACTTGTGGAGCAGTTGTACTTAGTAAGTGTGTCACAATCTGGCCTTCGCTTAAGTTTCTCCTTTTATAGGAAATTACAGACTCATTTCCAAGGTTGTGGGGCTTAATTAGTTTATGTTTGCAAAACACATCTTATTGCTGGTGAAAGGGAATAACCATTATGATGATGATGATGTGTTCAGTGCATGGCAAGGTCTTGTGTCTGTCTAGGTTTTGCTTCATTTATTCTGTATAAAATAAAAAAAGTAAAAGTCCTTCCTTTGCAATCATTTGAAAACTTATTTCTAGGAATGGTGCACTCATTCTTCTGTCAGAAGTGTTAGGGGGGTAAAAAACCCTAAACCCTTCTCAGGCAAAGTTCCCCAGTGACTGAGCTCAGGGTTCTGGGAACAGACCAGCCACAGCAGAGCTGTGATACGAGTGCAGTTTGGAGTGGCTGCTTGGCTGGTGCTTTCCCAAACATAAACCCCATTCCCTTTCGCCAACTCAGGACATATATTTCTTTAACCCTAACATGCATCATACCTTTAAAAGTTGGCATTAGCAGTTTGGTTTTTTTGGTCAGCTGGAATAGTTTGGGGTTTTTAAATTCTGGGTTTTGTTGGTTTTTTTGTTTTTTGTTTTTTTAATCCAAGTATGGTTCTCATGGTGTAGTAAATGACATTAGGCTTTTGTAAATTCTTGCAGAATATAACAGATCATTGGTTTTATAACACAGTCACTGCTTTTGCATTCTGATGAGATTATTAGTAGCAGCCTAGAATACAACATCCCCGCATACTGTTAGTTAAAAAAAATAAAAGTTTACTAAATGGTCTCTTGTCAACTGTATCTGAAAATCATTATAGTTTCTCTGGTTTCCTTTACATGGAGGGCTTCTTTTGTGAGCTGGTGGGTTACATCAGTATGAAGTTACAGACTTATTGTAGAGATGTTCTTTATTTCTCTATAGCTCTGTTTGTTTATCTACAGAAAACTGGGGTTTTTTTAAGTATTTATAAATTGGTTGTAAAAATTGTTCACATGCCCGAGACCTGCAATATGGCATCTGAGCTCAATAAATATATTTTTCCTTTCATATTTTAACTGCAATTACATTAGACATTTTTATCTCGTGTCAAAGCAAATACAAATCAAGCCGTTTTCTGATCTTTCCACACATACTGTCTTGCAGCCCTAAAGCAGTTTCATTTGCCAATGAAGACACAAACCATCTGATCTTTTCAGGCCAAATGCCCTCTCTTCCACCCTGCATTGCAGCTCGACGTTGTATGTCCGGCGTGTGCCCCCCCCCAACTGGGAGCTGGTGACCCACAGGCAGCAGCAACCCAGGCCACACTCAGACCCTGCTCACTGGGCAGAGAGGAAAGGAGAATTTAAGCTTGAGTATATTTTTAGAAGGCTGAAGAGACTGCAATTAAAAGCTGGCTACTGACATGCAGCATTTTCTCTGCTTCCATACTGTTATTAACATACATCTGTATTAACATCATGACAGTCCACCCTACAAATTGATACAATACCAAATAAAGAGCCTACACTGTGCACTGTAATGACTCTACAGGAGCCATTACATCTGATATAGTCAATATTATACATTTTTTTAAAATGTATGAATGCATATTTAACTGAGAGATCTGATCTGCTCCAGCAGCTCTGGTCTATCAGAAACATAATATGCATTTTAAAAAACTGCTTGCATACATTTTACATTTCTACCTGAGAAGCTGAACACAGGGTCACATACAAATATTTCATTTTCTATGCCTGCCCATGATGCGTTTGCTTCAAAATAAAACAAAAAGAAGTGGGTAAGGTGATGAAGTCCTGGCTCTGTTGCCTTACTGTGCCACCACTAGCTTTCCCATCCCCTTTGTACCTCCCTCCAGCAGCTTTTGCTCCATGTCCCGGGCACGTTGTATGGGTATGTTTGCTTTTCATACGGCTGAGAGGAGTGAGCATCACAGCAGCAGGAACATCCCTGGCCCTCTGCTGATTTACACCTCTGCAGCTCATGGCTGTGCTACCAGCCGCACCCCCCAGGGTGAGCAGCATGCGCCCACGTACACATGCACAGAAAGTGGAGGGTGCTGAGATGCCACCAGCACCCCCAGGTTACCTGAGCCGCACAGGGAGCTGGTGAGAGGGGAACTCAGTTGTAAAGTTCTCTCTTGAACGAGACCACACGCTGTGGCTTTGCAGACAGAGCAAATGGTGGTGTGGCCCCATGCTTGTGGGGCACATTGAGGTGGGAGCAGCTGCTCTGGGGAGCTGATTTTGGGATGCCATGAATGGCATCACCCTAGGCTGGGATCTGGATTTGATCACAGGCCCACTGGAGGTTCCCCCTCGGTTTTATGTACATTGGTACATTGCTGGTGGGAGGCATTGAGTAGTCCCGGGCACCCCCAGCTCTCCTGAATGTGCTGCTGTTCCCCCCCTGCAGCTGCTGCCCTGCCTCTGACCTATTTTGAGTGTTGTGAGCAGAGGAGATACAAGTTCAGCCATCCTCATCCTGAGAGACAGGTTAGAAAGGAGGGGTGCAGAGAAAAAAGCACCTACGTATCTATACTTTTGAAAAACAATCTTTGTCTTTATCTCTACAGTGCAGATATTTAAGTGTTAAAAATACAGACAAGCAGGCTCACTCCCTTTCCCACCTGTATCTGCATGCACAAGTGCCCCATACTCTCACTAGGCTCATGCAGAACAAGGCTTAACTCTCCAACTTCCAGGGGACTTCAGTCACTTCTTGTCCTCAGGAAGTGTTCCTCCTTCTCACCCATTACTGCCCTCCTCCTTTCTCCCTCTGTGGAGCTTTCACATTCTCACACATGTGTGTGAAAGAACTAGACAGTGCAATCTGTAGAGGAGCACACGGCATTAATTACTCCTATGCATCCATGGATGCCGTGCACAGTCGTTTTGAGGCTAACTTTAGCTTGCCCACCTAACGAGGATTTGGACTCCAATGGCACCAGCATTGCCAGCTCTGTAGCAAATCTTCCTTATGGAGTTTCCCTGGAAGCTCTCGCTCCTGGAGCCTGCTGGTTACAGCTTGGGCTTCTAAACAAAAGCTACTTTGTCACATGCAGCTGTGGTTTGAAATTGTGCAGCTGAAAGGCTCTGACATCATTGCTAAAATACAATTTTAAGAGTCAGATGCACCGAGTTGTGTCTGTATTTGTAGTTCTCTTATGGGGCACCATGCGGAAGGTGCACATGCCCCCTTTAAGAGGCGTGTGGAGGCAACGTGTGACACTGTGGCCAAGCAGGCTGGTGCCAGGCACGCCACAGCTGCCCTTCAAACACCAGCAGAGGTGCATCTCAGAACAGCCTGGCTAGCGATGGCAGCCGTGACCGCTTTAGGGACTGTGGGGGTAAAAGTGGATTTCAGAGAAGCAGTTAATGATGGTGGGAGATCTGGGGGCAGTTTTGAGTGGAGGTGCAGTTTCTTATACCCTGCTCTTCCCTTGCTTCCTGGGTGAGGGGATCTGAGTGTGGGTGTTACAGAGGTATGTTCTCCTTTAATACTATAATAAAAAAAACACTAATGCAAAAGCTGTTTGCTCAGTGCTGTCCGTGTAAGACCAAAGGCAATTGTCCTTCACTGACAGAGCTTCTGCTCAGAGATGGCCACCAGCATCAACAGGTGAACCACTCAGGACAGTACAGAGGAAAAATGTTTTGCAAACAGTCCCTGATCTTACAGTTATCTCCCTTTCTCTTATCGGAAGAGGAATTCACTGTGGAAATATTATTAAAGAGGAAATGTATGAAATAATGAGGAATCATTTCTGTCAAATGGATATAAGATGCTAATTGGTGATGTGCTGAATCCCAGAGATGCTTGACATTCAAAAAGTGAGTGAAGTACGGCAGAGCATTTGTATAGGCCATCTGGAGATCTACACCATACTCTACACTTGATGAGAAAGTGGCATTAAACTGAAATTTCTGATTCCAAGACCTAAATATGCATCACTCCAGGCTTCAAATTTCATAGATTGCTGGGAAGATCACAGATAAACAGCAATCTGGCACATCTCCGACTAGAGGGAGAGAAATGCTTTGCGTTCCATTCCTTACTAAACTGTTAACGATTTGAAGAATTTCCATAAACTTAAACAAAACCTTCAGAACTCACATTCCCATTTACACACAGATCAGGCTCCTGGAGTAGTCTGACTGTGAAATCTCCGTGCAGACAGGGATATCCAAAGTACCATATCAGCAAACTATGGCACCGTGACAGGGGGACTTGCATGTAAAGCACAGGCAGAAACACCATAGAAACCTGCGTGGTGATGCCCTCAGTTCTTTCACATCAGGATTTCTCTGGTAAGAGAACAAAACCAGAGTAAAAGCAGGTAGCAGCAGTAGGTGTTCAACATCCCCTTTTTCTAGTTTCCAAAAATCTGTAACATGTGTCACTAAACAATTTTTGTTCTTGCTAAAAGTCGCTCTTCCAAAGCACTTAAACAGCATATTAAACCTTAAGATGAGCCAGATGGTAATGTCGAAAACGTTACACTGCACACGTACACACTGCTGCTTTCCTCAGGAACTGCTCTCAGCTCTTTGCACTGCTCTTGGCCCTACAGGCTCCACTGGTACGTCCTGAGTCCACTCTGTTAGATACTGTATAAACACCGAGCTATGAGTGGATCACAGCCCCAGAGCCTGCATGCTAAGAAGCGAGGGGCAGCACTTGGCTGGAGGGTGCATAGTGAGGGAGTTTCAGATGGGAGGCAAGGCAGAGCACAAGCTCAACAGCCTTAGAATTTAAGGCCAATTTTTATAGACACCTCAGAAAAAAAATCCTTCAAGAAAACAAAAAAGTAAATCTGCTGATGTTTGCACAATGCTCTTCCCAAGGTTGAAGAACAGCAATGTAAAAAGCAAGGAAGTGTTTTCTCGGATGGAGCAGCTGAGTCAAGTAGATCTCAGACTAATCAGCTGACATGGTCAGAGGAAATAGCCTCTGAGATAAAGGAGCCATTCTTCAGCTCATTCTCAATAGCCATTCCTGGGATAAAATATGGTGCCAAGCAGTTGCTTGTGCAGCCTCTGGCATGATGTAAGGAATCAGTGTCAAAAGAGGGATACTTCACTTCTCCAAAGTGTTAGGGTGTTTGCTTATCCTGAAGATGCAGTTTCACACCTGGTTCCAAAGCATACACGGTCCCCACTATGACACAGAGCACTGAACCAACACAAACTTGTTCAGTTGTTTCATGTTTGTTCACAAGTGTTGAAGGCAGATTGACATGATCTAGATCCAGAAGAATCAATGCTACTCTAATTTTACACTGGGTCAGACATCATCCATCCTCCTGCACAAAGCTGGTATGAGCATCATGTTGTGCTCTCAGACCAGGCCTGCAGGGCTGCAGCTCTGTTCTTCACTTGCTTCACGTCTGATCCTTACAATTCAGGATCTGCTCCTAAACTGATCCAGGGCTAATGTAAAAACATGCTTTACAACAAGGATGCCACACTAATAACTCATCAGCATGTGAGGTGGAAAAGTTCCAGAGATCATCTTCTCTGCCTCTCTGCCACAGGATAGAGAACTGAAACCAGGGGAAAAAAAAAAAAGAAATTTGCCTGACCTCTTCTTTAAAATTCACCAGTGGTGGCAACTCCATAATTTCCCTGAACAACCTGTGACTGCACTTCACTGCTTCTGTTTCCAGAAATGTTTTCCCGGTGTCTAAATGTAGTCTTCATTAATACCTATTGAATTTATCACCTCCTGTCCTACCAATTAGTCTATACTCTTAGTATTAGGCTTTGATCATTTATTATTAACACAGATTTCAATGGATTTGTAGAGTTGTCAGGCACAGTATTTGTGAACAACCTTCAACTGGGTAATTAATCATTGCATCTGTTTTCTGTTATTGTGATTCCAATTCTGCATGTGTATACGTGATTGATTTTTAGGCACACAAATGGTCCCATTAAAGACAAAGAAGCTTGTGGATTTAGCAGCTGAGCACATACTCACAGGTCTGCAGACCCAGGATATGGTAGTAACTGTGTTGTTGTGTAAAAATCCTTTAATTTCAGTCTTGGAGAATCATAGAATAGTTTGAGTTGGAGGGACCTTAAAGATCATCTAGTTCCAACCCCTCTGCCAAGAGGAGGGACACGACCCACTAGGCCAGGTTGCTCAAAGCCCCATCCAACCTGGTCTTGAACACTTCCAGGGATGGACCATCCACAACCCCTCTGGATGACCTGCCCCTGTGTTTTACCACCCTTGGAATTAAGAACTTTATCCTAATTTCTAATCTAATTCTGTTATCTGTCAGTTTGAAACCACTGCCCCTTGTCCTACCACTACAAGCCCTTTTAAAAAGTCCCTCCCCAGCTTTCTCATGGTTTCCCTTCAGGAGGTCATAGGTAGGTACATGTGAGAGCAACCATGGTTATCCTTGGAGTGGGTGCAAGAACAACCCAGAAAAGGTACATCCTTGGATTGGAAAATTGCTAGAAAGGCCAAAGAACAGTCAATACAAAGGCTGACTTATTCAGGGCTTGGGATCCCACCCGAGCCTCGATGCACTGAAGATATCTGCCAGCACACACAGAAGAAGCTGCAAGAACTTGTGTTTCTGCTGTTTTTCACTTCTCTCATTTCACATGCAGGTTGAACCCTTGCCAACAGGGAGAGACAACACCACAGTCTGCAGCAAGGAGCCAAGTCTCTCCTAACCCCCCCAGTGAAGCATTTGGTTGGGGAGAGCATGAGGTCTGTGTTGTTTTCTCCACGTGAAGGGTGAGCAGCTTCAGGGCTCTTTTGCTGGGTAACTGCTCCACACTCCCCCCACCCTCATCTCCCAGCCAGCCAAGGGCACCAGGCAAAAGACAACATGCATCTCCCTGAGTCTCAGGATGTATCTCTGTCAGTGCAGCAAGCTGTGTGTGCCAGTGCCTGGGATGAGCTTCAGAGCCTATGCTCTTTCTCTCTTGGCTCCCAAAGGCACAGCAGCAGCACGGCACAAAAGCACCTTGCTCCTTCCCTGTAGCTCCAGGACAATCGTACTGGGCAATAACAGCACAGCCCCTTTGCTCCAAATGGGGCTAAGGAATTAGTAGGACTAGCTACTGCCCCCTTCTATGGGCAACACTGATGGTGGCAGCAGGACATGCTGAACCAGGTGTAGTGGAGCCTGGGCTGAGCTCTTCACTTTCCTGACAATTAACCTGGAAACCATCCTATGCTGATGATTTGCTCCCCTTATTAACTCACTGCAGGAAAAAGCTGAGGGGAGAGGGAGAAGAGAGCAAGCTACCATTTCTCTGCCCCATAGGAACCCTGGGACTTTTCCCCAGGGAAAGCCAAGCTGAGCTTGACCACTGACAGGCAGGAGGGAAACACTGCCATGCTAGGCTGATCCACCCATATAAACTACCACACAAATAGGTCTGATTGTACCATCTCAGCAGCAAATGCTCTTGTTCTGGTGATGTTTGACTGCTTTTGTAAGTCTCAGGTGCTACTTGGAGGTGGCAACACCTCATATTTCTCTCTAGGCTCAGCAGGAGCAGAGGCAAAGGTCCTCCATGCACTTACAAGGGCAGAGAGAAGAAAACAACTGTGTTGCAAAGGGCTTGGGATAGCCCACATCCTTCTGTGAGCTGTCTGCCAGCAGGGATGGCATCTGCCAGCCTCTCACCCCAAGTCACGGCACACAGCTGGAGTCCCTGTGGGACCCTCTGCTGAGAAACAGGCAGCACAGGGCACATCCTGACCTCACTTCTTGGTGGAGACCTCACAGCTGACCAGCTAGATTGCAGGACTCTGCCTTCCCACCACAATCACTGCAAAGAACCACAGGAGGGACAAATGCCATGGGGGCCACCAAGTGAAACAGGACCCCACTGCTGATCCCCTTCAGAAACACACTGCCCCAGCAGCACTGAGGGTACCAGCCCCTGCAGCCACCCAGCCCCTCTGCTCAGCAGCACTGCCAGTCCCATGGCCATGCCCTCTCCCCTCCCAACACTAGCTTGCTTTTATCCCTGGCTCTCAACACTGAGGTGGCCATGACTGCTGCTTCCAGCTCCCTCAGATGGAAGCTGAGTCTTTCCCTAGCCTGCTGCTGAGCTAACATCTCCCCTGGAAGAAGGGGAGAGTTGGAGAAGAGGGATAAAATGGAGAAAGAAAACTGGTGTTTCCTACTGAAACAGACAACTTGCAAAACTATGTGAATGTGACAATGAAGGTGTGACTGCAAAAGGCCACATAGTACTGAAGTTAGGCCCCTCACTTTTAAACAAGCAATAAATAATGTATTAATGTGCAAAGTGGAAATAGAAAATACTGCCTGACATGGCCTCTGATCATGGGTTACTTTGCTACACAGTTGATGCCAGGAGGAGAATCTCTTGGACATCTCTGCTAAAACAACTTCTCTCACCCTCCCTCTTTCTGCTCTCCTGATGTCTTTTATACTCACCTTGTTCTTGGCGATAGGGGCACAGCATCCATACAAGGTGCAAAAGCAAGCAGCCTGCCAGCTTTAGATACCAGAGTTTACTAATAAACATCTGAGGGGTTTTTAGCAAGTTGCACAGTGCTACGTACTTAATTTGAATATGTTGGAGTCAACCTTGCTTTGGTTAAGGAGGAGTTTAATTAAAAGGACAAAGTGTTAGCAATTCAGTAAATATCCCATTAATTTCAAAGAGCATAATTACTAAACATGCATTAATAAAAGAATCGTGAATTATACTCCGTTATTATTTAAAAAGTTGCTTAGCTCTTCAGAATGATTATACAGGGGTTCCCGTTTGCCTTGTTATAGACATTTCAAGTACTTCACAGTGGCTTCCCTGTTTGTCACCCATGATCCCCCCACAGCACCTGAGGTAGGGCAGCCCCTCCACTCCAGCTGCCACTGAAGCCTCTGCTGTAACAAACGCTGCCGTGATGCCTGCAGGACCCTTCCCAGCACATCAGACACGCTCCCCGCGCTCCCAGCAGCACGGCATAGGGAAGCATTGTGAGCAGTGGCAATGACTGCTGGCGAGGGGAGGATGGTGAAGGTGTTAACAGCTGCACAATGAGAGTGAGGTAGTTATGTATGGGTTTCTTAATGCTGCTCTTCTGGAAAAAAATCTGACATAGTGATGCCTCTTTCCACAGGGCATTTACATCACCCTATGTCATACCAGGAGTGTGCAATATAAATACTGCTTGGTTCAATAGGTTAGCTCTTCAGTTCTCCAGAATTTAAATAATTCTCTAGTAATCCCATCTGTTATTCAGAGTAATTTCTGTTGAATCCCATTGATTTCACCCCTATTATCTCCTCCAAGTTCCAGTGCTCATGGTGAGTCAGCATGGTCTAAAAGGCTGAGTGTGAAGAGACAGAAATGAGACATTTTTCCAGGATGTCCTTTCCAGATGCTGAGTTAGGGAATTTCATTTCACTTAGCTAAATTCCCCTTGCAGTTTTTGGTAGGTGCAAAATTTTTCTTTATGTTCTGTCAAACTCCTCTTCTGTTGTGCACTGCTGAATGCTTACCTCCAGCTTCAGGTTGCATTCCAGGGGTAAAGAAACAGAAGCAAAAATGACTGCTTATGTTTGCAAAGGCTTTAGAGTCCTATGAAGGTGGCACCGCATAAAATGTGAGCTATATACGAGTATTATGAGCACCATCATCTGCAGGAGAAGCTCTGAACATATTTCACACTCCTTATAGTCTATCAAATTAATATAATGATGAGCATTAAGGATTTTTATAAATCAGCTGAAGGATGCAAATTTTTTCTTGAAATCATATAGAAATGAATAAACTCAAATGCAGAGATAGTCCACAAAGCCCCACCTTAGCCTCAAACATATCTCTCCAAGATTTTTATCACCCTTGCTCTTTTTAAAGTACAAAGCAGTAGTATGTTTACAGTGAGCCCAAGTAGACGACAGAAACAGTCACCTCTGGAATTCTCCAGTGTAGTCTTCAAGGTTGAAGAGGTGTGGTTTGGGATTATATTTTTTTTTTCTAAGTGGGTGCATTCAATTCTATGATACAGAAGAAAAACCCAACCAACAACTTTATCACCCATAGCCAGCTGAGGATGCAGAAACATGTCTCTGATTTACCAAGATTCTTACTCTGCCAAATGTCCTGGAAGGAAGTAGGAGTGACCCTCTGACTAGAGGTTGATAAAGATTGTAGAGATTTTAGAGGGGGCAGAGATTATGCTTGAGGTAGTGAATGACCCCAGCATGTTTGAGGGCACCATGTCATAGCTATCCTGTCCACCTGAAGCTCAACTTTAAGAGGTCAGGTCACATTTCTTACAACTGAACTTGATGCAAGTAGGGATAGGGTTGGTTCATGACAGTAAGAGGCCAAAGAAACCTTGAAGAGCTGTGTGGGATTACAAGGGTAAGGCTGCTAGGACTCAGAAGAGAGGCAAAATCTGTATTCTAAATACAACAGGCCATGGGCTGTTCTCCAGTCCCACAGCCACATAGCATGGCACAGCTTGCATCTGCACACCTGAGCTCTCTCCACTCTTGTCCATCCAGGACAGCATGGCTGTACCAAGGGGTGGTCCCTGGCTCACGATGCCAGGGCACTGCCATCAGACCAGAGAGCAATGAAGCAGCACAGACAGGAGTGGGTAGTACTGGAGCCAACACCCCAGCTCTGGTTTAATTACCAGTGTCACACCAGACACAGCCTTAGTGATACTGTTGGGACCACCTTGGTCTCTACACAGGGGCAATGGGCAGTTTAGATCAGTGAAAATCATGGTGCCTGAAGGTAAAGTGCCCAGAGCTCTTGGCAACAGCATAGGCTACAGAAGCAGCAAAACTCTGACAAGGCTTGAGGGAGAAGGGATCGTGGCATCACAGTGCACTCTTCTCCCTCCTGGCCCAAAGCAGAAGACCAGCAGCTGCCCAGCAGGTCGGTGTGCTAGACAAGTGCTTGTCATCCTCAACATCTACCAGATTTTTCATATGCTGGTGAGAACATCCACCCTATACTTGCCTGTTCCTCTATACTGCCACACCCAGTACAGCAAAGACATCAAACTGGAGCAAATTCAGTGGAGGCCACCAGGATAGTTGGGGCTGGAGCACTTGCCTTGCAGGACAGGTGGTTGCTCACCCAGCAGATGAGACAGCTTCTGGGACACCTAACGGCAGCCCTCCAGTATCTATGGGGAAGTCACCAAGAAGATGGAGCTGATGTCTTTATAACAGGGCCTGGTGAGAAGACAACTGGCACAAGATAGAAGTCTGACACCTGCACAATGATATAAAGAGAAAGCTTTCTTCAGGAGCACAATCAGACAGTGCCATAGGCCACCCAGGGAGGTTGTGCAGTCACCATCCTTAGAGCTTTTTCAGGACTTGACCAGAAAGATGCCCAAGCACATGATCTGAGCTTGTGGCAGAGTCTAGTTGAAAGAGAAATTTCGATTAGACCCCTTCTGACCTGAATTATCCTGTGATCTGATAGAAAGCTTCTTCCTTGCAGAAGCAATAACTATGGCTAAACAGATTTCCACATCATGTTTACAAAAAAAATGTTTTTGCAGGATAAGGAAGATTTCAGAAGAGTTTTTTTAATAAAACCCCTTTTTGTGACTTATTCAAACTTTGTAAAAAAAAAAAATAGTGTTCCTATGAGATAAAATGGAAACTGGTAGGAAGTTGATTTGCATAGAAAGAGGGGGTATTTTGAAGGAAAAAAAATAAAGCATTGGGTGCTCAGCAGGTACTAATTGGGTGGTTAGTTGGGAAGAAACTGCTTCCCCCAGGTACTGGGATAAGGCAGCACAGAAATGACTTGAAATATGGATGTGACCCAATACCTCCCTTTTAATTCAATCTTTTTCCAGCCCATCGCTGGAATTTACACAACGTTTTATTGACTATGGTATCAGAAGCTATCAATTTGCTGCAGCCTCATAAAAATAAAATAGTGATACAGAAGAGAAACTGCTGTGTCAGACACACTTCAGCTATTCCCAGCTTTCCTCGACCCCTTCATCTACCCTCTCATCATAAACATCACTATTTTGTTTGCTTCTTGCTTCTCCTAACCATTAAAACATGGATACAAAAAACATAGCCCAGAAGCTGTTAACACAAGACCCAGAAATGTGTCAAATATTCGCTGTCTGAAATATTTGTTGGCTCCAACTAGTAGGAAGGAACAAGCCAGCAAGCAAACAGCATAAAACCAGGTGTGTTTGGGGTAAAGAGAGATAAAAGCAGAGCTATGTAGATAAAGTGGAGCAAGAGTGTTGTCTCATACCATGATTGCTGTGGTAATTACCATATTAACGCATATTAGTGCAAACAGCTGTGCAAAATTCATATAAATGGTGCAATATAAGTAATACTCTAATTAAAAAAATAACAAGGCTTTTTTTTTTTTTCAAGGAGTTAAACATATCTTGTTCATCATGCTTGATACACTATGATATGAATACCTCCCAAGGAAAAGTAACGAGGTACATTGTGACCATTTACCTCTTGATTTAATTCCACAGGTATTAAAAATACCTTCTTTTGATGAATTCAATAGTATGCTTTGGAACAACACCTTCATTTTAGCCCTGAAAAATCATGGGTCTTCTGCAATACCACTGCTGTTTGACATGCTTTATGCATGGCCGCACATCAGCAATGTAACATTTAACCAAAAATAAAATAGCTTCAGCCTTGGGGAGTTCTGATGCTTCTGTTGGGACCACGTGTCATGATTTTGCCTCTGCCAGCAGCAAAGCACCACCCCACAGATACTCACCCACCCCTTCCCCCCACCCTCCACACCCCCTCCTGCAGGACAGGAAGGAGAATAGGGAGGAAAAAAAGAAAGGTGAGAGCCCAAGGGATGAGAAAAAGACAATTTAATAAAAC
>JANIJG010025979.1:20001-30822 GCA_024611175.1 Megaceryle torquata
AAGAAAGAAAGGATATATATATATAAAAATATATAAATTTATATATAAATATATAAATCATCCTGCAACTTGATTTAATCCTGGTTGCAACCAGGGCAGTTCATGTCAGTTTATGAATTCCTCCCACTTTGGTTGATCCATCTGCACACGCTGCTCCGGCTGCTAATCAGGTCAACGCTCCCTCCCCTCTGCCCAAAATTGCATTTAAAACACAAATAATAATAATAAACCATCATAAAAACGTCACTAGACAAAGCAAATAAAACCATAACTACAAACCAGCTCGCTGATATTTTGTACCAACTCCTATAAAATTAACTTTTACAACTTCTACCGGCAACTTGAACCTCGGTTGAAATTATTCTCTGATTAGTGTGCCCGTATATCTCGGGGGCAGCCAGTGACCCTCATCCAATTACGGTGAGAAACAGTTTGCACACATCCAGACCTCACAATTAAAACCGGGGTAACGTACACCCTGGCTCCCGGGGCACAAATGTCTCCCCTCTGATTTCTGATGGATGATTTGGAACGTGGTAGAAAAGATTTGCTCTTTTAATCCGCCCGCTAAAATCAATCAGGCACAAACTTCAACAGCCAAGGATGGTGACACGAGGGGGGTTGTTGGGGTTGGTTTGGGTTTGTTTTGAATGCACAACTTAAAAAAAACCAAACAAACAAATAAACAAACAAATAAAAACAACAAATAAAAAAAGCTGAGCATGCAGATCGCTGGCTTTAATTTCCTTGGGTAAACAGGGGGTAAAGCAGCCCCAGTGTGGAGGGCTTGGGGAAGAGGACGCATACCTGAAATTTAGGCTCATTACTGCCCTATGAAATATGTCTCTGATGTCAGCCCGGGCTCGGCGGCTGCTGGATTTAAACCTGAACGACTCCAGTGACTCCATCAAAAGCGTCGTCGGTAGGCGAGCGGCCGCAGAGTTTAATTAGCCCGGCCCGCTCGCGACAACGGGGCATTGAACAGCCAAATAAGATTATCCTCACGCTGAGCAGATTTAGCTTCAACAGCCCCAAAAGCATTCAAAGGGTAGTAGGGTGAGGAATGATTGTAAGTTTACAACTGGAACAGATTACAGGCAGCTTCCCAGATTGCACCGGTAGGCTGGTTGCGGGGGAATGGGGCTTTCACTGGTTTTTACCTCACTTTAAGGTTACCCACGTGAACACAGCAGTGGCTGGAGGAGCTCCTGGGGCACCAGAACCTGTTTCAGGTGGCACATACCTGTCGGAAAGCTCCCAGAGAGGATGCTCAGCACTGGGGAATGCTCTGCACAGAGCTTGGCTCAACACCTCCCCTTCCAAGGGACAACCTGGGACCATAAGGCTGAGCCTACCGAACAACATCCCCCTACTGGTTGTACTGGTCTAATTCTCGCCTTTGAGCGATCAGCGACAGCTTGGTGGAACAGCTGGTGGATTAGTTTCCCCGACACACTTCCCATCCTGATTTATTTTGGGGTTGATGGACACATTCCTCATCTGCCAGCAGCTCCGCTCCTCGGCTGCAGCTCCCCACGCAGAACGGGGGGTGTCAGGAGGGGAGAAGCTCATGCACGGGCTGCCAGGGCAGAACCCTGGGCCATCAGGAAGCCCAACTTCAACGTAAAATTTAAGAGAGCCTTGGATCTTTTCACGTTTCATGATGTTAAAAGTACAAACAGTTGTGTTTGTGTGTAAAACAGTTGTGATAGACAGGAGAGAAAATGTCATTAGAGAAAATGTAATTGCCTTTTCCAGTTAACAGCTGCTGTCTGTATAGACCCAGAGAATGGGAGGGGTTGGAAGGGACCTCTGGAGATCAGAGTCCAACCCCCCTACCAGCTCAGGATCACCCAGAGCAGTCCACACAGGAACAGAGCCAAGTGGGCCTTGAAAGTCTCTAGAGAAGGAAGATTTGGATTTGCTATGCAGGGGTCACTGGAAAAAAAACTGGGAAGACTGAAGAGCAAAAAAAGACAGAAAACCCCAACACTAGAGAAATCCCAACTTGCTCCTGCCAGCACACTTGAAAGCCAGCACACAGTCAAGAGAAGAAGAGCAAAACGATGTCATCAGTTAAAAAAAGGATGGAACTGGCTACAAAAAAAGCAAATCAAGAGAGAAACCAGTAAACCCCAAATGAAGCGGCGCAGCACAGGAGCACAAGCAGCACATCACCTAAAGTCACAGTGGTCAAACCAGCAGAGAAGGGTGAGAGGAGCAGCATCGGACCCTGGGAAGGGATCAGCTGCAGCTACTGGCCCATGGAGCTCCAACACAGCACCAGCTCCAACACAGCACCAGCTCCAACACTGAAAATCAGACAACGGGGGTAACCCTCCTACTGCTGGGGATTTCAGAGGCACTAAGGGAAATAGGAGGGAGTCGAAGAGGAGGCGACGCTCAGAAGAGACACTGGGAATTCTTCCCATCCAAAGAATTTGAAAGGACAGGGAGGGAAAGGGGAAGGGAAGTGTGAAAATAAGAGAGGGAGGAAAAGGCCCCGTGATGCCCTCAGGTATTTCATGTGCGGATCCTGCCCGGGCAGCCTTCGGCTGTGATGCACAAAGGGGTCCTTCTTCAGAGGAGAGAGAAAGCCATGCAGAACATTCACCATGGCTAATTAATTTAGGACCCTCAATTACAAGTAGGATCTTGTGACACTGCTTTATTTGTAGCCTTTTTTTAAAATTTTTTTTTTACCAAACAAAGAGCAGCTAAGAAGCGTGACACCTTTAATGGCTTTACAATGGCTTTCCTGCCAGCGCCGCACGCCTCGGGCACCTGCCAGAGAGCGTCCCGTGCGGAAAAATCTCACCCCTGCCTTTGAGAGTCCCCAGATCCACCACTCATCCCTGATCCAATCATCCCTGTACCACGAGCATCCTCTAGAAAAGGGCTAGGAAAGGAATCATTTCATTATCAAAAGGCAGACAAGCTCCTATTTCATTTTCAAACAGGACTTTTCTCCGTCTCTGCATTCGGGTGGGGGACGCCTGGTGCTGCTGGACAAAAACCAGAGGAATAACAACGTGGAGGGTTTGGGGTTGTGTTGGTTTGGTTGTTTTTGAAGTGCAAAGGGAAAATGCTGTTGTTTATATGCCAACAGCCACGTTAAAATAATACAGCTCTGGCACCGCCTCACAAAACACGACACAATTCACAGCTGCTTGCAAAGGTGTCGACAAGGAGCTGGGGACCTTCGTGCCAGAGCCGAACTCGCCGCAGGCAAAGGCTACAAAAACTTGATAACCTTTGGAGTGAAACCTTGGGGGCAAAGCCAAACTGCTCCCTGCTCCTCCCCCAGGAAATCAGAAGAACCCTCGCTGTCCTCGCAGAGAAACGCGCCGATGAAAGCGGCCCCTCTGCGTGCGCAGATAACCACATGTCTAGGGGGAAGAATGTCATCGTTCTTCTACCCACCTCAAGCCTCCTACGAGATAGCCCAGGGCACTACCCTTCCACTCAAACGGCACAATTTTAGTTTCAAAGAACAAAGGACGTTCTTTGAGTGAGCAGACTGGAAATAAGCATTTAAAGCCAAGAGTTTTACCCCACAGCATTAACATCAAGGGAGTAATTCCGTACCAGAAAGACCACGACCAACCGTATTGGCTAATACATTCGTGGTTTGACAGTCATCAGACCAGAGCTTGTCTCTCATAAATGAACTTTTTGCAGCTTGGGAGCTATACCAGGCAAGCGGTGAACCCATCATCTGTCCCCAGCTCTGTTCTGTGAGCTGAAGGTCAAGGGAAGAGGGGGCTGTTTGCCTTCACCTACCTGCACTGGAGTCCCTGCAGAGATACTCCCCCTCCCAAACACGGACAGTCACACAAGCTAGTTCTGCAGTATGCACATCAAACTGCTTGAGGAGATTTCCACCTCACATCTTGCACTCAGTCCAGAAACCCATGCCAAGGAGAAGATAAACTTGAAGCCTCCAAAGAAACTCAAAAGAACCCAACTTTCCACACGCCCTCGGTTTAGCACAACCAAACAAGCCAGTGGAGGCCTTGCTTTCTCCAAAACGAAAGGTTTGGGATGCTCCAGTACTGTGGGAAGCACTAGATAGCTCTCCTAGTGACAGCCTGACCTCTAGATCCAGGCTATGGTCTGATCCAGAAGGTAGCTCCGGGGTGCATCTGCTGAATGCTCCAACAGCAAGCCATGAGAGCTGTGCCATCAGGGGCTGAAGCTCCAAAGCCTGGTTTCCTGCAGACCTGCCTCTCTTCCACCACATCCCGTTTCAATATTCTTGACCCACATTTCCCATTACATTAGCATTATGTTGTTCCCCCTCAACATGAGGAAAAACTTCTTCCCTGTGAGAGTGACAGAGCCTGGAACAGGCTGCCCAGGTTGTGGAGGCTCCTTCTCTGGAGATTTTCAAGCCCTGCCTGGATCTGTTCCTGGGTGACCCTGCCCTGGCAGGGGGGTTGGACTTGATGATCTCCAGAGGTTCCCTTCCAACCCCTACCATTCTATGATTCTATGAGTGTGGTACCTCAGAGTTCCCCAGGCTTCAGCCATGCCCATATCACCCTCTAAACCTTCTTCCCCTTCCACCTGCATGCTGGGTTTTCCTTCTCCAGTCACACCAACCACAGTTTGGTTTAATCACACATTAAAAGATCCTGAGCCGGTGGATGCCTTTATGCAGAAACATCCATAAAAGTCTCATCTTGAAGTGTCAAAACTCCCACACGTGGCAGTATTTGTTACACCGGAGCCTGGCAGACCCTAATGAACTCCTCTCATTAGTAAAGTTGGAGGATCGCATCCCCACCGCAGAGCGGATCAGGTGCTCACCTCATAACCACAGGATGAAACACTGCAAGCGTGGCTCTAAAGGACTTTCAATAAAGGTAAGTCTTGGATCCTTACCGAGTAACCAGCTACCTCTGCAGCCTTAACCTTGACAGGTTAGTGGCTCAAGACGTGTCGGGTGAGTCTGGCTTTCTGACCAGAGGCTGCTTTAAATGAAAAGTTAAAAAAGAGGACTCTTTCCTGCCACGCAACTGAACAGAAAGCACATTCTTGAGCAAGCGTCAGAAGTTTTAACCATCCACTAAAGCTGGGCAGCTGGGGTACAGAGAGACTTCAATTTGGCAAAACAGAAGCTGTGCTCGGAACCCCAAATCCACACTGTACAGCCAAAGGAATGCTGGGTCTCGAAGAGATGGTTCACTCTTCAGAAGGAGATAAAGTATTGAATTTCTGCTAAATCTCAAGCAATAAAAATAAATTCAGACTTTGAGGGAAGGGGATAAAAAAGCCAATGCATAATTGTTTCGTAAGATTTGTGTTTCATTTACTCGAGACGGGCCATTTTAGAGTTTATCAAAACCAGCTGGTGTCACAGACATCCATCCATTCACCGTCCCGTAACATGGATGCAATTTATCCCGTGAAATCTGTAAGCGAAACAAGACAAAGCTCTCAATATCTTTGCTAATAAATTCTTTCAACAGGTAGAACCAAATCCTGAAGCAAGCTTTCGTAACGGACTACGATAAAAAAAAAACAACCCACAGTCATCCAAGAGTTGGGCTCTCTCAGAAGCCATAAACCCAGTCAAAATGCACAGCGCTAAAGGGGGGGTTAATTACCCACCGACGGCCGACTGAGCGCCCCTGGACACACTGATGGCCAGCGCGCTGCACGCTCAGGACCAAGATCCAACGAATGGATGCTGCAAGGAAGTCTACCCCGAAGGTTTTTCTGAAGAGCATGTTATGGCTAAAAATTAAATATTCCCATGGTGCTTGGCTAGCATTTTTCTGCCACGTACTCGCAGAGTAGACACGGGCCATGTGTGATCTCTTGGTTCCACAACCAAACCCATCTCCTGGTTTTGATGGTGCTCACTCTTTCCTAAGCCATTTTATAAACTGCAGAACAGAAGAGCAAGGTCTGGCTTCATCTTGGGCAGGCTGGGCTTGAATCTACTGGCTGGTAAAGTGGGGATCATCTTCAATAAACTGGGGCTTAGAAAATGGCAACCAGATACAGGGACTACTCCACTTGGAGCCATGGGCAAAGGAAGGCTGGTGGAAGTTCCTCCTAGGAATGATCATGTCAAGTCTGATGCTCGGCTGAAATCCAAAGTTGGCGATTATTTTCAGCCTTGGTTGGTTCAGACAGAGTCTGTCTCTTCCTGCCACCCCAAGGGACTACACAGGTTACCACACCTTAGATGGCTTTTGGTTTTTGGTTGTCCTGTGGATGACTTTCCAGAATGACTCCCTGGCAGAGCCCCCTCAAAACCCATGGAAAGCCATGTTTGCACCAGGAAAGCCAGGTACAGAATAAGGGCATAGGCCTGGGATTATCTAAGAGGAGCAAGGGGAGATCTAAGAAGTCAACTCTCATTGCACGAGTGCTGAAATGTCCACACCTTCAGCAACACGTGCCTAGGTGGGGTCAAAGGCAGAGGTTACGTTAATAGCAGAAGAAACACACTTCAAGTCATCATTTCAACCACCATTCTGGGGTTAAAAAAAATAATAAACCACTGCCTAACTTTTTTTGTGGTCTCCGATCCTCTACTCCAGCAACAGTGGCCGGTGGCAGAGGAGAGACTGTACAAATTCACAGCTGCTTCATCTCTAAATACAACTCGTGGAAAAAAAGACTGGGGGAGTAACTCAGCTGTTCATCCCAGAGGGACCCTAAACCCAGGTCTGGTGTGCACAAATACAACAGCCGTACACCCAGCGTGTTGTGGAGCCTCCTTAAGCCAAACATGAAAACCCCTATGAAGGGTCCATGGGGGTTCATTTCTCCCAGCGTGAAAAGTCCAGCAAGAGAGGTCAGGGCTGGCTACTGTGCAGAGGTCTGAATGCACCAGAGCCACAGGAAGACCAAGTCATGGAGAACATCTCCAACAGGCTCTGCAAAGGAGGTGGACTAAGTCTCCATGAAAAAACCATCACGGTTAGGACTATATAGTGCTTTTGTGTCATGCCCTTCTGGGGATGTCAAAGCAAGTCCTACACAGGGCTGCCCTGTCACCGAGACGCAAGGATGGGCTCTGTCAGCCTGCAGTCATGGGGGAGGATGTGATAAGAAAAAGCAGTGAAGGGTGCAGAACACCAGGAACCACGCAGGACAACTAGGGGAAGGCAAAAAGAATCTAAGGTTCCCCACCGAGATCTGCTTAAATGGCTGATGCTAACAAAAAGACCAAAGCAATTTCACCCAGTTTTGACCATCATGTTGAGCCATAGCACCAGACCAGCACCTCAGCAGCACTAAAAAAACCCAAATCTGGTACAAATATACAGGTTAAGCTCAGCGTGGAGAGACTCCACGGAGCCAGAGGAGCCTGGGCAACACTGCTGGCAGGCACCGATAGAGCCCAAGGGCAGCACTGACCAGCTTGGCCCCTCTGCCCCCTGCCAGGAGCACAGGATCCACCCTCCCCAAACCACAAAGGGCTGCCACAGGGTCCCTCTAGGAAACAACAACACAGCCAACACCCTGGGCTTCAATCACCTGATTTATTTCCACATTTCCAGCATTTCAGGGGTCGCTGGCGTCCTGTTCTGTCACACTGTTCTCACCGCTCATCGACCCCCTAAGTGTGAAATACATCCTCAAAATCCCATCTCGCATCCTCATTGTCTGCAGCATCACCTCCCAACCTCTCCCCGTGCTCGCTGGAACAGGCAGCCCTTTGTTCTTCCAGGGAGGAGAGCGTGTAACCTATCCTAACCCAAAGGGAACTATTGCTTTAGTGTACAGTGTAAAGTGAACTAAAGCGCCGGAGAAACAGTCAGAAATTCCTGAGTGCTCTCCTAAAAAACCCCCAGCCAAACAGCTCCTGTATAGGTGACATATAAGATTTCGTGGAAGAGGAAACATTAGAAATCCAGGAGAAGTCAGTAACATCTTAACTAGCAAATTAAACCCATACCATGCTCGATGGAGAGGCAACCCTGCTAAAAAAGCCCATACTACGGCCTGAAGAAAGTGCTCTCAGAGGGAGATGGGCTGAGAGGTCTCAAGCCTGGCATGAGCTCCTCTGAGACGTGCTGGAGGCAAATGCCAGCAGATGAAACCTGGGCTCATCCTTGTCAGACAAAAGAGAGGGTGCTGAGCGAGGGGTAAAGCAAATCCCTGCTCCTGCACCTCAGCTTCTCCCTCGAGCCCTTCGAGCCTTGGAGGGTCCACCCTCCCTGCTGGGTTACTCTTTGGTTTATTCTCCCTAGGAAAAAGAGTAAGAGCCACTAATTCATACAGATACAAAGACACTCAACAGGACAAAGCTACGGATAAAATCCTCAAAAGCACCCAAGCTGCTAAACTGCCACCTTCAGAAGTTTGTTGGCTTTGTTTTGGTTTTTTTTTCACTTCTGAAATAAATAAATAAAGCCACAAACCCAACTCTGTACCAATTTTCAACAGCATCTTTACCTTTTACCACCAGCTGCCCCCCAGACAAGAGCACACATCAACTACAAACCTCAGAAGTACTTTCGAGCTGAGAAGGTTTTGCATTTAATGACATAACACAACCCACGTGGCTTCCACGTCCTCGCAGCAGCGCGGCTCCATCATCCCTGGAACACGCCCCACACTCCCCCCAGCCAGCCTGATACGCTCATTAGGGTAACGAGGAAAGCAACGGGCTCGATGTTAATCACCCTGCCGAGCCTTCCAGGAGTAATAAACCAACAGAAAGCAAATCTTCAATATTTAAGCGGCGCCCGGGCCGTGTTTGTTAACGACCGTTGGCTTTTACATCCCCCCCTGCCCCCAGGGACTCGGCCAAGGCTCGTCTGCTGGTAGCTCAGTCTGGTCACGTGTGTGGCTGCTGCTGCTGCTGAATATTTGGCAGAGGAAAAGTGCAAAAGGGAGTTATAAAAAAAAAAAGAAAAAAGCATTGTTGGATCCTTCTCGTGGTTTGGGAAAGCGCACGGCGGGAGCAAGCGGGTGAAAACCGCGCGCGTAGGAACGGTACCGACGGAACGTTCTGCAGCAGCGAGATGCGTTCACCGAGATTAAAATAACACAAACCTGCTTTCTGAAGACTTCTTTCCTGGTTACGCTTCTTACTCAGCTTCTAAAGGCGATTCTCAGCGATGACAAGTTCACAGAGCATGGTGAAGTTCAGCCTAGTGGCTTAAAGAATTAAAGGGTTGTCCTTTTGAAACGTTGTGAGGGCAGGTTCCTGGGAAACAAAGGGATCAACCTGTTGGAAATGCTCAGCACCTTTTACAAGCAGCATCCCAGCGGGATTTGGCCAAGACAAGGCTGGGGTGAGCTCCCCAGCCTCTCACAACAGCCTCCTGCCCTGCGAGGCCACCACATGGGGACTGCTGGCAGGAGGAAAAGAAATTTAACAGACAGGCATCCCTTCAGGAGCCCCAGGAGTGAACCAGGGCACTGTGACATGGAGAGGGGTCAGCTACCTCTCCTGGGAGGGTTTCAGATGTGGATCCCCCCTGGAACCCTCAGGCTCTCTAACAATCTTCTGTAGGACCTTCCCAAGCATCCTTGGGTAGAACCAAGGTCGGGAAAAGAAGCGTCCCTAACAACAGCATTCAGACCCAAGGGCAGCACACGAGAGCAGGGCTGCAGAAGAACTCTCATGTGAACTTTAATCTCAGCAAGTTACAAAGGCGAGCTGATCTCTCAATAATAAACCAAAAGTTTAATTTGGAAAGTCAGGTTTGACCGGCTTTGAGAGAACTACCCTTTGATAACTCCACGCTACATTATCCTTTCACTTCTTTTGGCAGAGAAAAGAGGTTACCGCAGTTTTCTTTGGCTCCTGCCCTCTCCTGTCAATCCCTTGTGCACTCAGATAGTTCAGGTTCAATGTTCAAAAGGAGGAACAAGCTGTGAAACGTCCCTCAGCTCTGTTGACCAACACAACCGGTGAGCAAGGGCAAAGGGAGACGGAACTCTGAGCTGGCAACTGTTGCTTGGAGAGCTCAGGATCCGACCGTGCTGTCTGCTCACGGGTTTCTCTTCCCGTAGTTGTTGGAAATACTCTTTATAATAATTTGCAGCAGCTTAAAGTGTGGCAGCAATAGTAAAGAAGAAAAAAAAATCATTAATGAACGACATAACGAGTCATGAAACGTTCCCAGCCTGTTCTCACACACGCTGGGTTTCAACACCTGCGCCCGCGTCCTTAGTCATTTGGCTCGGAGTAGAGCAGGACAACCTTTCACATCATCCTCTGCCAAACCTGCCACTGAAAAGCTGCTAAAATTGCAATTAACTCCTTGAATTAAAATATTTCACTTCTTTGCCTCGGGGCCAAGGGTAACACATTGGAGCAGATTTCCATTGTGGGCTGCTTGCAAACTGTTAATTGCAACTCTTGCCTGAAGGCTTTACCAATCCCAGCTCACTGCAGGCAGAGCGTGGGCCACCTCCTGCGTGGGATACCATTGCTGCTCCTCAGACAGATGACAGGAAATGTTATCAGATGAGATGAAGACTGTTGCAAAGCCCTCGAGCTACCAGCAAACCTACGTGTTCTTTGTGGCAAGCGATGCAGTTAAACTAGTGGGTATTAAAGCCAACTCACATTTTCTGTTTCAATAAATGCTCTTTAATAGTATTATTCGCAGAGCAGAATTTGCTCAGCTCCAGCAGCTGCGGGTTAATGCCTCCCCACGCTCTCCTCTGTGTGAGCAGGGATGGCCTGACACTCAGAAGTTAAAAAAGCAGTCATAGAATCATAGACTGGTTTGGGTTGGAAGGGACCTTTAAAGGTCACCTGTCCCTGCAGGGAGCAGGGCCATCTGCAACCAGAGCAGGGTGCTCAGAGCCCCGGCCAACCTCCCCTGCAATGGTGCC
>JANIJG010025979.1:33092-44071 GCA_024611175.1 Megaceryle torquata
AATCGCTGAAAGACAGAAAAAATAAAAAACTGCATTGGGAAAATAGGTGGAATTCTTCCCCATCTATGGCAGGCAGGGAAATGTGCGTGGGAATCGCATGGGGCCATCAGCCCCCTGATGACTCGAGTGACACTACCTGTCACTGCACTTCAAATCTAGTTTATGTTCAACAGGGCGAGTTTGAAAACACAGAGAACTGAAGGGAAACAGCATAAATTACATGTAAACGGGACATATGCAAATAATTCAAACGTTTACCGGCACAGAAAGGGCAAATTCTGTCAGTGGTTGGTCCTTCTCTCTTGACAAACCAACATTTTGTGACAATAAAACTTCAAGGTGAACTCAAAACTTCTGTTGCACGTAATAATGAACACGGTGTTAACCTGACAACTGGAACAGCTTCTTAGTAAGGGACCAGAGGAGGAGAGATGCGCAAACACATCCACCCCTGGGAACGCAGCATCTCGGAGAATCACAGAATCATTACGGCTGGAAAAGACCTCCAAGTGCATCAAAGTCCAACCATCAACCCGACATCACCACGGCCACCAAACACAGCTCAATGCGCTGTGCGTTAGCTCAAGAGCTGTGCAAAACTTTCAGAGTGAGCCTCGAGCATAGAACCTTTTTGTGCGTCTGTTGTTTTGCAGGCAACAAAGTCATTACTGCGCTTGTTAAATTAGGACGGGCTTCTCTAGTATGTGAGCATTCGTTAAACAACTGAACACCTTCCACAGTCAAAGAGACAGACCAAACAGTAGCAGGTTTTCATAACCCGATGCCAGTGTCATGGGATTGCCACAGAAGAAGGCACCAGCTTGCAAACCAGCACCCTATCTATTTAAGCTATCTGCAATTAAAAGGGTGTAGTTGTTTTGCTGGTTTTGAAGGCTGGTTTTTTTGGGGGGACAGTTTAATTGGAGCTCTGCACACACCATTCTGCGGGTGATGCTCCAGGAAACCTCAGCGTTCAAGTTTCAGGTTCACTTAGACTTCTGGGCTGTCGAGAGCAAGCGTTACAGAAAAAGAAGAGCACTTTGACAGACCCCAAGCGTTCGCATCGTCCCAAAGGTCTCTGAAGCAAGGGAACTGGAATTATGGTTAATCCCCTACAAACGCTGGGGAAGGGGGGGATGGATGAGAAGAGCAATTCTCCCTTGACTGCAGCTGGCGTGTTGCTACA
The DNA here is from genome assembly GCA_024611175.1 of Megaceryle torquata. Lineage (NCBI taxonomy): Eukaryota > Metazoa > Chordata > Aves > Coraciiformes > Cerylidae > Megaceryle > Megaceryle torquata. The sequence continues at coordinate 34,279 of JANIJG010025979.1, forward strand.
TAGAAGACCAAAAACCACAGTATTTAATGTCCACCCAAGCCATGAAGGATGATAAAGAATTAGTTTACTTATTGCCACGGAGTCTAGTTTCGGCCATTTGGTGCATGCAGAGGCGGGTGCACTGGTGTGAGGGCTCTGGGCAAGGTCTGAGCAAGTCCCAAGCTGGCTGCTGAGGCTGCCCCATCGTGGCAGAGGGTCCTGGGCCAAGCAGCTGGTCCTGCCTGGTGGATGTGGTTGTGAAGCCTGGAGGACCAAGATGCCGTGGTAGAGACAGAGGAGCTCCTGACACCATACTGGGGAGGCCAACAGATTCAACAGGTCCATACAGCAAGAGAGGCAACAGAGATTTTACTCAGAAAGAGTGGAAAGCTCTTAAATTTTCTTCTACCATCTTCCCCTCCCGTCTCTGTCTCCCAGATAGCACTGAAATTTGTCATCTTTCTTCTCTTTGCGGATTTCTTAAAACACACCATTAGTTAGCTCATAAAGCCCCAATTTAAATAATTATTGGAGCGTTGCCTCTTGTTACCTTCAAAGCTGACAAACCTCCTGGGTCCTCAGCGTTTCGTGAGCAGTCGATTATTCCCCACAGCCCTTGGCAGGCAGAGGGAAGCGATGGGCTCCATCCTCCCCAGTCCACTGGAGAAACTGGCCAGCGGGATAAAAGCCACGTACAGGGTCAGGGAGCAGAGAGCTGTTCAAGTGGCTGCAAAGTGGATTAATCTGATTAGGATTGCAAAAAGGCCGACTGGGTGGAGGTGGGGAGGAAAAGAAAAGAGAAGAATATTTAAAGGCAAGGGATGAGGGTCCTGGGTGGTCTGCAAAGGAGTTTGAAACAGTGGGAGAGTGTAACGAAGAGATGAAATCCAATCGTTGTACAGGAAGCTTTCACCAGGCTTAAAACAAATCCTTAAGAAAAACAGAAAAGAATCCAGGAAGAGGAATTGTATTACTGCTGAAAACGGTATTGGCATATTCCCAATGCATTTATAGCCTGTGACTGACAGTTCTGCTGCTGATCCCGGCGCTGGGGAGGGATAATGTCTTCCTACGCTTCAGAAACCTCAAAAGGCTCACAACAGAAAGTTCCCCGGAGGGCATTTCCACAAAACTTTTGCTAGTTGAGCCTATTTTGTTTTCATATTGCTGGAAAACCAGGGGAAAGCTGGGGTAACTGGTGGGTGACCCAAGTGGCAGGTGCCACTGACCTGCTTGGCTTGCACCAAAGGGAGAATCACACCGGCCACTCACTTGGTTTTTTATTTTAATAGGTACTTTTAGGTGAAGAAACCCGCAGAGTAAAGCGGTTGTTAAATGGCACGGCTGAGATAAATGAAATCCTGCCGCAGAAGCTGCTCTGCCACCCGTGGTGGCTGGTGCCTGGGAGGGATCATTTACTGCCTGTTTACCCCATCCCTCCAACTCCTGCCATGGTTTCCTTTCAAAGCCAGTCTCAAAGTTCCCCTCTCAGCACCTGCTTACGTTCAATTTACTTCAGTAGTATGTGGTTTCCTGAGCCCGGGCCAAAGATGCTGGGTCTGCTTTATGATGTTGATCTGCAGCTTTACCTTTTATTTTGACAGTTCTCTGAGCAGACACCGCTTCCCCTTCTCCTGAATCCGCTGCCAGGATCCCGGTCCCGATGAAGCTCAACTGATGCTGACTCTGAGGTGGCTGGGAATCCACTTACCACTCGTCTGTCATGTTTGCTGTTGAGGTAATACAAGCCAGGCTGAGAGTAAACCTACACTCTCACGAGTGCACGACTCTGGAAAGCAGCTTCCTTGCCCTGCTAGGAATAAAATATCACCTACCATGTCCCTGCAAGTAGGAGAAATCTGGTTTTGTTCTGCTTGGTGCCCAACGTTATTAATCACCCTGGTTCCTCCAGAGCATCCTTTGACTGCAGAAGACCTGCATTTCTTTTTTTTTTTCTTTCTTTTTCAAAAGCAGCTTGACTGGGTGTAAACCTTGCTATCCATTGTCAGGTCTCCTAAAATCACAGCTCCACGAGGACACTGCTGAACATGCAGCCTTTGAGAGCTCAGAGCTCATTTTCAGAAGCAGAACCTGCTGCCAGCACCCAAACTCTGTCAAACCAGCCTCCTTCCACAAAGGGCTCAGCTGAAGTTCTACACTCTCTCAATTTGTGCTTCTGCCAGTAAACCCAGCAATGCCCATCTTCCCAACCAGAGCACAAATTCCACCTCTGAAAGCGTTTGCTCCCTCTCTTTTCTGCACATCAAACTATTATTTGAACAACAGAGCCCAGCCAAAACTTGAGAATAATCAACATTTCTAGCAAATTGTGTTCAAAGGTCTCTCGCCTCCAGTCCAGAGCACCTGGGATTCATCTGAAAACCTGTCTCAGAGAGAGACCTTCTTGCAGCAGCCTGATACAAAATCCAGATACGGCGTAATAAGCTTTTGATGTCGTGTTGACATTTATCTGCCAATATTATTGCTTCACGCACTTACCTTATGATGGATCTCGTTACTTAATTGATCACAGGCAAGGTCAGGAATTGGCCCTTCTTCCAGCGCTGGCTCTGACATCATGCAAATCACCAAAAACCCAGAAGAAAGCACCTAATCCTCAGCTTCAAATCCATGCTAAGCAGCCCTTCGAGACGCGTGAATGAGGACAACTGGCTTTTCAATTATGCCTCCAAAAAGGTCATTTTTCAAAACTTATGACCAAATGGAAACAAACGGGGGGGGGGGGAAGCTGAGCACAGGCATGCTCTTCCTTCTGGTATCCATCGCCTTCACTCAAAGAACAGTTTGCTTTTACAACAGGAGATGAAAACAAACTGCATTTATAATCCACCACGGGCAGAACCTCCTTTCCCCTTTGCTCTCCCTTACAGAGGACTCACCAACTGTGGCTTTGGCTTGTACCTGGCAAGCTGTCCAGGGAGGGCAGAGATGGACCACAACTCCCTTCGCTCATATTTTCACAGGAAGATGTCTTCCAGGGTACAGATTTTACCGTTTCAAGTGACGACAGGCTGCCAGCAACCCCAGAAACCCACAGCACGTCCACCACACCCCACGCTCGCTTCTTAAACCCCTCCCAGGTGCTGAGGGCAGGCAGTTGCCCTGGGTTCACAGCCACATGCCCAGCAGCAATGAGCTCAGCCCATGCCTTACAAGCACAGACTTCTGGACTTCCAAACCCTCTTCAAACGCTTTGGGAAAAATCTGTAGAATTTCTCCATGTCAAAGCTGCATCTTGTCCCTCTCCAAGCCTCAAGCTATTCTGCAGCAAACCTCATCTGATAACACATGAGCCACAGCTCAGAAGCAGCCCTGATCTTGGTAACTCAACTGCTGTGACCCAGCACCTCCTGTCCCAAGGGCAACCAGCAAAATCCATCAGAAAAACCGGGCAAGTTCATGCCCTGCACAAAGGAAATACTCAAAGGAATTATAACACAAATTATTCTGCATTCAACAAAACAAAACCAAACCCTTTCATACCAGCAAGGGGAAAAGGTGCCAACCAACCAGCTCAGCTCCTCTGTGCCAGAAACACCGGGGAGGGTTCTTTGGTTTTCCTTTGATGGCTCTTGGAAGGGGGAAGGTCTCTGCTTCCCCTAGAAGACATCAGGTTTGGAAAGCCCACCTGTCAAACCTGAGCTCCTTTGGCCAGGCCAGCCCTGTGAGTTCCACACTGAAGCCACTGCTTGGGAAAACATATCGTTGGCTTTAATAATTCATCCTTGTGGCTTCCAGCCCTGCCAGGATTCACCTTTACTGTCTTCAGAATGGAGAAAATTCTGTGAAGGGACAATGATTGTAAACTTAGGCTGCTACATAAATATTTCATAATGTTATTAACAAGATCTCCAAAATCCTTTCCATGGTTACTACTTTTAAATTATTTGTTTTCTGTTCAATTCTGCCCCATCTCCCTCCTATTCAATGTAAAACGTACATTTTGAGCGCGAGATCCGAGTCCCTGCCTCCCTGGCAGGAACATTTTTGCTTCCAGCGATGCGAACTGTTGGAATAAAGCCCATCCTGAGACACCAGGGTTCATGAAAGCAGATCATTTTCCGATTTATCAAAATGAATTGCTAGATATTATTTACTTTTTGTTTCATAATAGGTTGGAAAAAGCTAGATGAAAAGCCTAACAAGCTCTAATACAGCAAAGAGAAGGGAGAAAAGAAATCAAGAGGCTGTTAAAGAGCAGTTAGAGCTTCCTCCTCATCCTTATCAGCACAGCTATCAGTCAGCAAGCCCGTAATTAGGTACAAAAGACATTGTGCTCCAAAGGGCTTCTCCAGGAACTGGAGAGGTGCTGTATGCCAGAAGCTGGAGCCCTGATTGACAGCCTCCATTTAAGAAAAACAGCTACAGAATAATTAGCCACAATTTGTACCAATCAGAAGAAGTGACCTTTGTGGCTGCACTGCGTCCTATGTAAAGAACAAAGCTTTTCTTAGCAGCACTGACAAATTCAGAACTAAAACGGGACCGGGTTATTAAGCAGAGGCTTGTTCAGCAAAGTCCTTCAGACTTTCCTGCTTTCCAACCCATCCTGAGCACCCGCAGACAACTCCATGGCAGGGAAGCAAACCCTGGGTCTTACTTCCAATGCTGAGAAAGATATTGTTGCTTCAGGACCAGGTTTTTGGTTTCCTTTCCCTTTATCCCCCACCTCACCTTTGTCTCAGGAGTAACTTTGCCTTCCCAGCCCGGCTTTCAGCAGCAGAGGTAACAAATCATTAAGAAACTCCTGGAGAAAAGGCATCCCCTTCAAAAAAATCCCTTAAACTAAACTATCCTCAAACTAAAAATGTAACACCCGAGTGGCTCCAGGGCCCCAGGTTCCTCGCCTGGTGCATGCCATGGCTCACACCTCTGCAGAGCTTCGCCCAGCACTGGCCCAGCCAGGACAGGCTGCTGGGACACGAGGGACCCCTGGATGTGTTTAACAGCTCCCAAGCGGTTTCGGTGCGAAGCCAGCAGAGGAGGAGGACACCCAGCGGGACTCTCCTCCGTGCTCTCTCCTGCCCGAGCAGCTGCTCCAGCAGCTGTTCCTACCAGTTGGTGGCTGAATTTTTCAAGAGATCTGTCTGTAATTAAAAAGCAACAATACTTTGGCAGCTTACGCATCACTGGATCGCATCCCACCGGGAGGGCTTCTGCACGGGCACACGGGGAGACGCCACGGATGGGACTGTGTAGGACTTTACCATTTCTATTCCCCTAAGGTTATCTGCTTAACTGCTCTGCCAAGACCACCACCAGCATCCAAACCCACGGGTTCCACTTGGACCAGTTGTGGGTCAGAAACACTCAACTCCTGCCTGTGCCACTCAAACCTGCCCCGCGCCAAGACATATGGTCGCAAGGTGCTCCGCAGCGTGAGCACGAGGGTCAGAGATCTCCAGGTTTGGTGTTGCACAAGAGGATTTTCTCCATTTGGAGCATGTTAAGACATTGTGCTCGTGCCAGCTAAGCAGCACACCCAGAACTAGCAAAGCTCGGGCCAGATAAAGCTTGGCATAGGAGGGAGAAGTAAAGAGGCCCCCGGGGAGCAAGTTGGTGCTCTCCGATCCCACGCCAGGCTCATAACAACTTGTACCTACTAACAGTGGTTAGAAAACTGCTCCAGCCCATGCTGGGCAACATCCTGCTCCAGAAACAACCTCGAGCGGCACAAAACCGTCCAGAGCAAATTTTTCCCCAGTGCACACGAGAGCTTGGCTATGGGTGGGAGCTTTTGCACTCTGCGGAGGTGAAGGACAAGCTCTGGGGCAGGCGGGGACAGGGGGATGTGCTCAGCTGCCTCTCCCTGCTCACACAAGTGGGGATCCCCCCTCATCCCATCCCATCCAATGGGCAGGATGCCACCGAAGGCCACGGGACCCGTGCCACATGCTTCCAGTGGAAGCAGAAATGTAGCTCCAGTCTGCAAACCGCCGCGCGCATATTTGTAAACCATTGTGTACACAGTAGATAAATGCTTAATAGTCATGATGACAAACAGACCTAAAACCCAGAAGCAGCTTCTCTCTGGATTTACTGCATCAGGAACAGGTTCCACCGAGCAAAAGCCTCCCTTTTACTGGCATTTCTTACAGAGATCTGACCCAGCTAACCCCAGCCGGCAGCAGAACGACGGCAAACCCAACTGATGACCAACAAAGCCCGTGGCATGTCACATCCCAGGACCTCAGCTGACAGTTACCAGCCAGGCATGTCCATTTTCATGTGCCAGTGTGGACACCACTGCACAGGGCACCGTGGGCACCAGGAGACCCTGACCTGCACGCACACCAGGGTGCAAATGTAGGCACCTACCCTGAGGCCTCTGGCTACATCAGCAAAGAAACTAAGGCAGCGGGAGGTTAAATTCCCTGCTCATGGTGCATCGCCAAGCTGGGATTAGAGCTTGGGACTCCTGGCACCCAGAGCCACGATTAATCCGCCCCCAGCCCTCACCCCAGCCTCCAGGTAGTTTCCACGTGCCAGGCTGTGTGTGGTGGGGTAGCAAAAGTCTTCTCATCTCCATCAGCGTCCACCTTTCTCTTACTGGAGAAGTTACTGGAGCCTGGCTACTCCTTGGGGACCAGAGGAGCGTTAGGCTGGTAGGAAAATACCTTTCCTATGTAAACCATGCGTTCTGCCATTTCCCTCTCCAAATTACACAGCGTCACAGATCGTAAGCCCTCTAAACAGAGGGTCTTCAGTTGAGGAACAGATCTCCATAAAGGCTGGGATTAAGGCCCTGCACGTTAGAAAGGAAAGAGGGAGGAAAAATCTGCTCCGTTTAATTACCCAAGCCATAACAACATTTTACTATTTTATACACGACTCCTGACAAAAGTGGAAATGTTATTTTCCACGAGCATAGCTGCTGGTTCTACTACAAATAAATAGTCCGGGGCGCGCTCACCACGCGAGAGATGGAGGCCATGTGTTTTCATTAATACTCTTGGCAGAGGAGCCCATGTAGATTTTGGACCGCAGTTCAGGACTGGAACAGGAGAGCTGGGGTGGCCAACATACATCACAGCAGACTGTATTTGGCCCAGGTCCACTTACGAGCTGGTCCAATACCCAGTTTTATCATCCTAATTACGAGCAGATTCCCAGCTCCCTCCCCCCTTCCCTCACAGAGGTATCTTCAGCTTCACCCTCTGGCTGGTTGAAACCAGCAGGTGAAGTGCAGTCCTTTGTCTGTTATCGCTGGCAGACAAAGTTTGGCCTCTTTCATTTTCCTTTTATTGCAGCTTCTTTTGTGCGGATTAAAATAATTGATATTGATAACGTGATCTGCCCCCTGCCCCTGTTCCCAATTACGTGCGCAGGCTGGGGATCCTGCCTTATGGATATGATGGGAATGGTCTTAATTAGCCTTCTGGGCTACAGAACTGATTCTGGTTTTGATTTGAAATCTTTGGGATTACGCAGGCTGACTGTTGTGGGCTGGGGTCACCGGCAGAGCTGGCCGGGGGGTTCTGGGGGGCTCGCTTTGAGCTGGCTTTTCTCAGGCTGCTGCCAGGTGGAGCAAGAACGAAGGACAATTTTCTGCGGCCGCTTTTGCATTCGGGACTAAGAACGACAGCGCTGAAGGGTCTTTGCATCCAGACTTTTACCCAGGAGGAAGCAGGGCGTTGATGTCTGACAAGAACTAACCAAGCGGCAGCCCTCAGAAGAGGTCACCCTTGCTATCTCTGGGGGAAACCCCACTGAAAGAAACAAAAACCAGGAGCAATAAAGCTGAAAAGGCAGATGCAGTTGTTTGGACCTGCCAAATTCCATTTCAATACACTCAACCAGTTAGCTCAGTCACAGGAGCAAAAAACAAAGGTAGCACCTGGGAAACTGATGGTTTCCTAGTCTGGGGAGAAGAATCCCAGTCCTGTGGTGATGTGGTCCCTGGCACTCACGTGCACTGCTCTTGACACAAGGGTGGAAAGACAGAGGTCCCATCTGCGTGTCCTTCTTCCCACCGCTCGCATGTGCCCACCCCGTAAAATGGAATTCCAAGGCAACTCCTTGGAACACATTCTGCAGGCCAGAGAAGTCAGGCTCTGCCAGGTTTAATGGAAGAGGGAAAATGTTCTCCAGATGTGATGAAGGTCCCCTGAGAACGTCACCCCACAGGTACATCTCCAGGGGCTGGCAGCTCAGACCCGCTGGCTGGAAATAACAGCGTGGCCAAGGCACAGAGAGGTACCCAGGTCTTACCAACGTGGGACAAGCACCAGAAACTGCCCCAGGCTGAGAGTTCGCAGCCTCGTGGTAACGGCCACGGTGAGTTCATCCGCTCGTTAGATGGATGGGGATTATAGAGCAGAGGTGTTCTAACGCCAGGGAGCATTTTCAATGGCTGTGATGTTAATCCAGAGAAGGGAATGCTGCTTCAGTGCCAGTCCCTTCATTAAACTGGGGCTACTCGCCCAGCAAAGTGTCACCCTACCCAGAAATGTCTTTCTTTTTTAACACTGCTCATACAAAACGCAAAGGCAGAAATCCAGGTAAAAAGAGAGGGGAAGCTGAGCTCCTCCTCTCAGCAATCAAAGAGGAGACAACACTCAGAGCCAGAACTGAAACCACTGGTTTATAATCAGAAGGCAGCCTAATCACTGAAACAGATGTCAAAAAGATAAACCCCTGTAATTCGGAATTGCCAGCAAGTGGAGAGCACCAAGATGCTCTATTTCTGTCCACCCAGGCTTTGGAAGTGTAAGCAGAAAGCATTCAGTGCAAAGAGAAGGAAAACTCCTTTCTGTTCCTTTCTTGTCGCCTTTTTACAGAGGGAGTTCTCAGGGAGGCTCAGGTTTGCTCCTGAATCAGCCCATGATGGGGAGAAATTGGTCTTTTTAGGACTGTGGTTGGGAAAAACAGCATCACTGAGCTGGCACATGGACTTTGGCTGTGTTGCCAGAGACAGAAGGCAACGATAAAGAAGGAAAACACAGAGAGCTGCCTGGCAGGAGAGAAAATTTTTCTACCAGAGTAAAGCAGACAAGAGAAATGAATCTGCACGTGCAGATCACTCACCTCATAGTGGTAATCCATGCAAGTTAACTCTCTCCAGCAGCGATCTCCTCGAATTTTAATCAGCCCCTGGGGGGGGAAACCAAAAAGACAAAAAAAATATCATCACAAATAGTTCATTTTCCTTTATCTTGTATGTCAAGGTATTATCTCAAAATGCTAAATACTCTTTTATCAAAGAGTTCTTTAACTCTTTAACATTTATTTTTTAATTTAGTTTATTTAATATGTAACTCCCTGGTGAAACTCCAGGGAGGGTCTGTAAGGGCAGGGAAGCACAGAGACTGGAATGACCCTCCCCAGAGACCCACGGCACATCTGCACCCCAGGCCCAGCTGCTGTCCCCAGGGGAACGGAACGAGAGCTCCAACATGACTCCTTCCACTGCCTGTTCACTGAAAATTTGACACAAAATCCTTGTGCAATGTGACATGTCACCTAAAGGGTGCTGGAAGATGCTTCATCCACAGCTGAGCCTCTGCAGAGCGGCTACGAGCAGCCCAGTGCTCCCAGCATTGCTGGGTACAAGGCAGGGAAGCACAGAGCATCAAGAAGCAACAGGAAAAGCTTGAAAACCAGGCTCTGCCACTGGGACACTTGGGTATAACAGACTGAAAAGTTCCCTGACCTGATGGTCTCTCTCTCAAAGCCCATAGAAATGGAACCAGGGACACAAACTGGGACAGGGATCTCTCTCAAAGCCCAAAGAAATGGAACCAGGGACACAAACTGGGACAGGGATCTCTCTCAAAGCCCATAGAAATGGAAC
>JANIJG010025981.1:6335-34437 GCA_024611175.1 Megaceryle torquata
TGGGAGCACAATCACCCAGGAACCCCTTAGGAAGCAGATCATGTTTTGCCTCAAGTCAAATGTGACACAACACCTTGCCAAACCCGTGGCTAAGAAAAATACATCTGCTCTAATGCATATAGTACCTACTTTTTCATTCCTGAAAGTGAAACCCATACTTCTAGGCAATGTTCTCTACAAATATCAAATATAAACTAAAGCAGACACTTCAAGAGTAGTTGGTGTTGACATGCTACATAAACAGCTGGCATTCAAAACACAGTTACAATAAAGGTATCTCTGTACTTGTTCCTTGCCTGCACTGCTGCAGAAACAGTGCAAAGCAAAAAAACCCAAAAACCAAAACAGGATGAAGTTAAATAATACAGAACATAAAGAAAAGTATATTTTACTTCCACGCTTACTATCGATCATTTGTCAAAGTTTACCTTTGAACGTGAATTAGACTTTTCCTGTTAATTCCTCCTCATAGGTTCAGTTGCAACTTTACCACGTGACAAGGGTAAGGACTAGCGTGGAGACTTCCTACTGGTAGTCGATGATATTGGTTGGCTCTTGCTTGTACCACAGCTACAGAGAAATGAACTGTGAAAGAAATTGGAAACCAACTGATTTCACTGTTCCCCAAATAACACACAAGTCCTTTCCTACTCCATGTGCAATTACCTGGTTATATTTGACCTGATAAAAGGAATGCCTTTGCTTTCTTAGAAGTTACCTCTTTCTACACAGGTAGAACACAAACATCATTTACTTCTGCCCCAGGAGGATTGGGTCCTTTCCAGCCTTATCCATGAGGACAGCCTCTGCAAAACCCAAGTTACTCCAACAAATTGGAAGTGGATGGGATATGGTTACACAATTACATGATTTTCAGTATCAAAGCAGACTAGCCTGTTTCTAATCCTACCCATTTGAGTCTTCTGCCCCTACACTGTACCACTGTATGTTTTCTATCATTTCTGCATTTATCCTTTTATACTATTTATACAACTGTATTATTATGTTGGGGTTGCATTAGGGTAGCAGGGGAGGTGATCCATTTACCTCTAGTCAGCCCTCATGAGACTTGTCTGGCGTGTTATGTCCATTTCTGTCTCCCCAGCCCAAGAAAGACATGAACATACTGGCGCAAGTCCAGTGAAGGATAACAGACTGCACACATGGTCCTGGTTTGAGCGAGGACAGAACTAATTCTGTTCAGTGATTTTACTTTTCAGCTCAGTTCCTCTAACTAACTGCACTATCTGAAGTCAGCAGCCTGTTTCCATAGACAGTGTCTGCTGCTGGCAGTGATAACATCCCATGTTTACAGTTAGTACCAAGGACTGGTGTGCAGACCAAGGCCACTGCTAGATTTCCTACCATGTTGGGAGGTGCAGAAATTAAAAGGCCACACCTGCAGGGAGGAACAGACAGGACAGATGACCTTAAAATGACCAACGAGGTATTCCAGCCCATATATGTCATATTTGGTATAAAGCTGAAGGATCAGGAGGGTCTTGCTCTTCTTTGCCCACTTTACCAGCTTTGCTTGGGTCTTCCTGTGGTTTCTTCTGAGGAGCATCCAAGGAGGACTCTGTCCATTCTGCCTTCAATCCCAATCTGTGTGTTCCTGAATCCAGTACCAGAATCCAGCTCCTGAACACAGATCCCGTCTGTTGCTGGGCCCAGCCTGGTACTCTCCCAGTGCCTGCTCCACAGCATTAGTGGTGATGCTGATGTAATTACCATCAGGGGGTCTGAGTTTGATACTGGTTTTCTATACATTTGTGTATTTTCCTATTTTATTATTTTAATTTCAATTAAAGCTGTTCTACTTTCCTTTTCTAATTGATGTGTCTTTTCCTCATTCCCTTTCTCTATCCCTTTGGGGAGGGAGGGGGGGTTAACAAAGAGCATCTGTTATAGGTCTAAGGGGCCACCCTGACCCTAAACCATGACAAGCTCACAGGACTGGAATGTGGAAATGGACAACTCTGTACCTGTTAGGAAGGACAGACTGACAAGGCAAGGTGGTGGAGCTGCTCTCTATGTGAGTAAGCGACTAGAATGCATTCAGCTTAACCTAAGGGGAGATGATGAAAGTGTTGAAAGTTTATGGGTAAGAGTTAAGGGACATGCAGACATGGATGATACTGTTGTGGGCATCTACTGACCACCAAACCAAGAAGTAGTTGTCAATGAGGCCTTCTACAGGCAGCTGGAAGAAGCCTCGAGATTACATGCCCTGGTGCTCATGAGTGACCTCAATCACCCTGGTATTAGTTGGAAAGATCACACAGCCAGACATAACCAGTCCAAAAAGTTCCTGCAGTGCACTGACGACAACCTTCTGCTGCAGGAGGTTGAAGTACCAACGAGGAGAGGTGTGGTGCTGGACCTTGTGCAAACAAAGAAGGTCTGTCTGCAGATGTTAAGGTTGGGGGCAGTCTTGGCTGTAGTGACCATGACATGTTAGAGTTTAGTACTGTTAGTGGAAGAAGGAGGGTAATAAGTAAAATTTCTACCCTGGACTTTAAAAGGGCTAACTTTGTCCTCGTCAAAGATCTACTTCAGAGTATCCCACGGGCCAGGGCTGTAGAAGGTAGGGGGGCCCAAGAGAGACCAATATTCAAACACTACCATCTCCAAGTTCAAGATAAATGTAATCCCTTGGACAGAAAAAAAAAAAAAAAAAAAAAATCAAGTAGAGAAGGCAGGAGACCTGCATGGATAAGGTCTGAAAAAGCTCTGGAAAAACTCAAATGGAAGAGGGAAATTTACAATATGTGGGGAAAGGCTCTGTTTAATTGGGAGGATCATGGAAACGCTGCCAGGGTAGAGACTGTAGAGACTCCACTGTAGGATAGAGACTGTAGAGACTCAACAAGAAAGGCCAAAGCTCTCTTGGAAATTAGTCTTGCCATGGAGGGGAAAGAAAACAAGAGCAGCTTTTTCAAATACATCAGTGAGAAAAGGAAGAGTAGGGAGAAAGTGAGTCCACTGTTAAATGAGGTGGGAGGTCTGGTAACAGAGGATGCAGAGATGGCAGAGCTGCTGAATGCCTTCTTTGCCTCAGTTTTACTCCTAAGACCAGACCTCAGAAACCCCAGTCATTGGAAGTAAGAGAGCAGAACTGGAAAGAGGAAGACACTCTGCTAGTCAGTCAGGACTGGGTTAGAGATCGCTTGGATAAACTGAAAATCCACAAATCCACGGGCCCCAATGGGGTGCATCCCAGAAGAGAGGGCTGAGTGGGGATCTTATTAATGTCTATAAATATCTGAGGGGTGGGTGTCAAGTGGAATGGGACAGTCTTCTCAGTGGTGACCAGTAATAGGACAAGGAATAATAGGCATAAGCTAGAACATAGAAAGTTCCCCCTCAACATGAGGAGAAACTTCTCCACTGTGAGGGTGACGGAGCACTGGAATAGGCTGCCCAGAGAGGTTGTGGAGTCTCCTTCTCTGGAGACTTTCACACCTGCCTGGATGCATTCCAGGCTTGCCCTAGGTGATCCTGCTTTGGCAGGGGGGTTGGACTAGATGATCTCTAGAGGTCCCTTCCAGCCCCTAACATTCTATGATCATTGACAGGGGAAACACTTCTGAAATGTAACATAATGAAGATGTAGTAAAAGAAGGAAAGCTGGAAATATTGAGGAGGCTAGCTGAAAATGAATGCAGACACTTCAGGATTATGGCCAAATTTGGCATCTAAGCTGTGTAGCAACTGAAGCTGTTCCAATTAAATACAGTACAAAAATGCTACTTATTTAAAACAAACTAACCCTCCCCAAAACCCCCACAGAAAACTCATACATAGATCCACTGTACTAAACAGCATTAATACAAACAAGATTAAAAGAAACTGAATATAATTAATTTCTTTAGAGACTAGGAGAAAGAATGAAGTAAGTCTTAACCAGCAGGATGGAAACATATGGATAAAGAAACCTGCCACAGGTGAATGATACAAAGCATTATTGTATTTCAGGTAAAATTAAAGTGACTCAGTAGTGCAGTGACTGCTAATTTAAAATGCACCAGCTGAGCACTCAAGTACAGTCACTATGTGTGGGGGCTAGACTGATCAGAAATTTGGAAACCTGAAGTGCATATCACTCTGTAAAAGTCTATTAATGAGTTGTCTTAGTATCAGCATTTTTTCAGTATTCTCAACAGTAGTATTGAAAACGTGTCCTTTTAACAGTAGAAGACAAATCTCCTGCATTTATCACATCACCTCAGAATCACCTCTTGATTACATGATCATCAGAAACTATACAGTTAGCACGTCAACAAACATTTCATTCTTAACTCATCCCAGCAAGCATTATGTAAGCTGCCTATGAAGATTTTTTTCCTACAAAACAAGTTTTTTCTGGTAATGCATAAAGTTCTCTGACTATATAGAGAAAACTGGTAATATCTGTGCATTAACAGCTGATGGAAGCACAGCTCAAATACAGTGGAGCCAGAGACAGGGCTAGCTGTTGTTTTCCTGAAAAACAGTAATTTAAAGTGAAATAGTAGGTTCTATTACATAATGATAAATAGTTGTACAGGTAGTAAACACCTGCCTTGTGTTGGGTGCCAAGGAAGTACACCCAATCCAGACCTTCTGAATCCACAAAAGTGTGAGGAAAATGTTTTTTTAGTTAAACACTCCCTCTGTACCTGTGCACTTTGCTGTATAATAAGCATGGGTTCTGCATTTGTGCTTAGAACACCTGCACAAAAACAACCATGCTATTTAGTCCTTCCTGTTACTCATCAGATGTAAATTAACAGCACATCATAAATTAATGGTATTTATTCAGACAGATCCATTTGAAAAGATGGAAGAATCAATGATGAAACATGTTAATGAATATTAAAAATGAAAGAAAACAGAACAAAACCCACCAGGGATTATCTGAAGTAGCACTGGGTCACTGTGTTGGATTACTTAATAATGATCTACAGGACTGTGCACACTGGAGCTTGACTGCAAATTTCAACCATACTGAATTAGGCACGTCTGCTGTTGTAAGAGACGACTAAAATCTCTGCTACCCATGCAACTGAGGAGCAACCTGCTGCAGAAACTCATTCTTCATATACTAGTAAGGACTCAAAAAGTCCCCAAACATTACAAACTGAGTGTGGTGCTACCAAACCCACAGATATTGACAGAAATAGTAAAAACACCTAACACCCCCCTCACCATCTTTGAAACTCAAACACTAGGTTTCCTTACTACAGCAGTATTTTACTGTTGGTACTACTAAGCATGTACTAATTTTATTATTATTTTTTTTAATGCAGTAAATGTCATCTCTCTACCCCATTTTGAAGTCACAGTTATCACAGGGGTCAGATGGTCTGCCTGTTACTCATACTACCTCACCCTGAAGAAGAACCTTTTCAAAGAGTCTGAACTATGTAAGCTCTACACTCTGAAAGCAAGAAGTAGAGTTGGTAGAATCCTCCCTGTATATATTTGAACTAGCACTACTTTTTTTACCTAGAGGGAAATGTTTTCTCAGCTCTCTAGGATTTCAAGGGGGAGGGGTGAAGCCCAACAAACCAAAATCCAAACAAAAAAACCCCGTCTTTTTAAAAAATATTTTCTATGCCAGAAATCTATTAGTTGTGAAAACCCACACAGACAGAATAGCAAAAAATACTAAGCAAAAAAGAAAATAAATTGTAAAGGTGGCAGCAGTAACTCAGAAGCCAGAAGGCTACCAGACCTTCTGTTCTCACCAGATGAATGGTCTCTTCTCACCTACAAAACCCTCACCAACACCTCTGCTCCAGATAGCCAGTCAAAGCATTAACACAAGTTGCACTTTACACACACTTGGAGGATATCTAATGCAATGATTCCTATTATACCCACCTGTTAATAAGCATCACTCCCCTTGCTGGTAACAGTATAGACACACATATATACCTGCTGCTTTCTTTTCAAATGTTCTGCACATGGTATACAAATGGCACTCAAAACTGAATGCAAACATCTTGACCCTTGAAACACAACGAAGACCTTGATTTTTACTCACTTTCTAGCTAAATTTCTTCCCTAAGTAATTTCATATTGATACAATGCAAATACAAGAGGCAGTGAAAGTGCATAATTTGTTGTATACTGTAAGAAAAAGCATTTTTAAAGCATTTGAAGAAGAGATACTGATTGCTTCTAAACATTAAGATGGGTTAATAGCATTTGAAATCAATTTAATACAATCTCAGCTACATTTGATGCTTTTTTCTGCTTCTTTGGCAAAATTAAGTCATCCCTGGAAGTAAACAACCTTAATCCAAGTCTAAATTTGACTTCTTCAACATCAAATAGCTTTACCAGTTAAAGAACGTGAAGATATTTTTTTCTAAGCAGGTGGAAAGAGACACATAGGCCTAATTTATGAGGCAAAAGTATGTTAAAACAAATCCCATATGTCCAGAATACAAACAGCTGACAAAATAGAGTGAGGAACAGAAAGATAACAGCACACAAACGGTGCAAAGTGGGCAAATCCTCAGGAAGACATAATGACTAAACTGCAACTAAGATATTTCACTTTCATAATTTTCAAAGAAAGGATGAAATAAGCACCATCAATAATATGCTGTCTCAGTGCTATAAGAAGCCAGCGGAGAGACACCCAGCAATTGCACTAAACCAGTTCCCCTCCACACATTCTTTGTAAAGTTTCCCTGCAGTGTGACAAAGCTAAATGCTCATTAACATTACTCATTTCTCTCAGCTGGTCTGGCAATAGACAGGGTAAGTGCAGACAACTCCTGTGTTGAATGTCCATGCTGCTTGCACATTTGGTTGTGAAGGCAGAAAGACCCTACTTGTACACAGTTACAGAATTTGAAACTAATTGTTTCTGACATGCCACATTTGATGGAGAATGTCGTAATTCTACAATCTTGGCAACATCATGAATTTGAATTAATGCACTAAATAAGATCCCTTCTTGGTGAAATTTTTTTGAGCTCAGTTTGTGCTGTTTCTCATTCTTTCTGCAGGCAAAATGTATTTACTTACAGTTTTGTAGAGACTTTAATTTTGTAGTAAACCAGAGAGTTTTTATTTGGTTATTATATTTGTAAAGCTGCTCTACTCTTCATGATATATCACTTTGTCAAATGTTCATACAAAAGATAAAAGCTGTTAAGGGAAAAATTGAAATTAAACAATCAAGCCCGTTACAGAAGATTTTTTTTAGGAGGGCAACATCAACTTTAAAGAGAACCAGTAGTTAATGTAGGCACTCAGCTTTTCAGACTGCATAGTAGAAATACTATGTATATGTGAAAGCAGTTAACTTTTCAGAACATTTTGCCCAGGTAAAGGATGATTAAATATTAAGATACAGGACCAATATGAAATACAGAAAAACAATGCACTGCCAAGAGCTACTTTTTTGAATTACACTGAATTTCTAATGTTTTTGCACCAATAAAGTGCTTTTATTACAAAAAAAAAAAAAAAAAACCCAAACCACAAATACTTTATATGACTGTGTCACTAAAAACGTAACCACATTCATTTTTTTCTGTGTGAAGTAAATATGGCACACACATATGTGTTAAAGTGTTAACAGCTCACATAAAGGTAACATTATTCTCTACATCTACAATTCTCTACCTTTCAAAAGAACTTAATGGCAAGTCAATGTTATTTTTCAGAACATGTCTTGTTTTGCTCCCTGTCAACTCAATTGCTATTAATTTTTCACAGGCAAGGAAAAAAATACTGAATAATTTTTACAGAGATAAGAGTACTGTTAAAATACCAGACTTCAAATTCTATCAGAAATACTGGTTCATGATATAAAACGTTGAAGAAAAAATTAAATTCCCCAAGAGCTAAGCAATGTACACGCAATGAGAAAATTTCATTTATGTTTTATGTAAGTAACAGTTGTGTATTGAGTCCCATTCATCTAAAGCAATTCTATACAACTCATTGTAGTAACAATTCAAACACCCACAGAATTACATGCTTAGTTTTAGGCATATGACAAAATCCTACCAAAAACCAGAGACAAAAATGCACTGCTTTGGTATCCCAGGCAGTGTGATGGACCAGTTGCTACTGATTTGAATCACCTGCCATAGCATTTCTCCAAGAATTTTACAAATCCCAAGTATCCTATCAGGGAATTAAAGAGGTTTTTCTTTCTGCAACAGCCTGCATCACCACCATTCAGTTCAAACTTCTACCTGGAATCTACAGCTGGGGCCCAGCTAAACTGCTGTCTGCAGCTCAGGCTGTAACACCAACTACTCAAAGACAGTTGTAGCCTTTTACCTGTAGGAGCCACAGGGCTTTTGACATGATTATTTTTCCTTTCTTTCCTCAGTGCTTAGCATTCTCACTGGTCTTTAAATCCTTTTTAGATCCTTTTCCACAATTTTAATTAAGATTAAACAAAACAAACAAACAAAACACAAACAAACGAAACAAACAAAAAACCCATCTCTTAAATGACAAGGGGACAGCTGGGGGCAGAAGTGTTCTGCAGACAGACCACAGCATGGTCTTTTAATAATAAAATTGAGATAGGGTATTTTTTTGCTAACTAAAATTAGCTCACTGGTTTGAAATGTAATTATTCTCTCAGATTCACAAGGAATAGCCTAAATAAGTTCTTCTTTCTTTTTTCTTAGACTGTGCTCGGAAAACAGTTGAAGCTAAGAAGGATATTTTATTTTGATTATTAGTAGGCTGGCAGAAGGCAAGTCTACTAGTAATATCAATGCCCCATACATAAATACAAATATAAATGTTAATCAATAACCCCACCCCCCAAAAAAACCCAACAGAACAGTTCACATCTTAAATTATCACTTCAATTAAGTGTACTGGCATGTTCCAACACACTACTATCAGGCTTGTTAGTTATCTTTATTTTGCACTAGGATGAAATCTTGCTGGTATAATTTGTAAATGAGTATATTACCCAACCAATGCACTATTAGAGGGGCTACACTAAATAACACTAATTTATGTAGTACTTGTATAAAATAGATCCCTCGGAGAAATCTGCCATAGTGATTTTGTTAAGTCTAAACTGAAATATGCTACCTTTGAATATGGAGAGGAAAAAATTCAGCATAACTACCTTTTCCAAAGGAGGAAAAAAAAATAATCTTGAAAGGTATATTCTTGCATACAATTTTCTTCTGTTTTCTTTTAGTTGATTGGTTTTTAACAAGTACTAGTACAACTACAGTTCTTCATCCTGGAAGCATGGTTTTGTTTTGTTTTTTTTAAATCAAGTGAAAAATAACCAGGAAGAAGAACTCGATTGCAGAGAAATTACAAAGCAGAAGCTACATAATGTGAAGTCTTAAAATTCCAGCCTGACTGATGACAGCTGTGTATGACATTGTGTAGCTCTCAAAATTTAAAAGGAGACATTTTCTGGCAAATTACTCAACAACATCTCTAACTATACGTAAAAAGATGTACAGATTTGTAAACCAGTTTTATTTGTTTACCATGATCCAGTAATTGGAAGGAGGAAAACAAATACATAGGGTTGAGAGAGAAGTTATATCAAAGAGAAAGCAGAGGTAAAATATGAATGCACAGTCTAATAAACCACATAGAAATCAATTCAGGCACATAAAAGTATGTGCTAGGTATAGAGCTACTCTATATAACACATAGTAACTTCTGGGTTTCAGCCACTGCTCCAGAAGTGTATTAATCTGCATCATGTTTGCTAATCCCATGTGGATATCCCAGATGATACAGAGCTTTCAAAATGGCAATACAAATCTATGTGTAAATAAGGTACCTGATTCACCTATTTCTATCTGTAATACTTATCAGGTACATATATAGGTACCTGAATTGCACATGAAATACTGAAAGATCTAGGAATTGGGGATTTTTTTTTTTTTTTAATTTATCTAAATGTTTGCCTTAATTTGTCAAGACTGTGCAAGACCATAAATAAATACAAAAAATTCTACAGTAATTCTAACACCAAGTTTTTCCAATCCAAGTGTTTTTTCTTAGACTGAAAGATGGACAGCGTCTGTATGAATGCGTTCAAATAGAAGCTCGCTCTGTTTCTGAGCAAAAGTAGCTCTCAGGTGATTGAGTGACAAATAACAAAAGTGGTTACAAAGAAATATTCCACACCTTTTTGTTCACTCAGGATGTCCTAGCTCCCTCTGCAGGGATTTCACTGTTCCCTGGGATTCTGTGCCTTCAATTTCTATAAAATCTCTCTACCGTTGCCCTAACTTGCATGGCACTGATGCTACCTAGCAGCTGGATACTCCAGCCCACTAGAAATTCAAATTTGACCACAGAGCACTGGACACAAGGCAGCCTTTTCACACAGTGGCTTAAAAGTATAGCTGCTTAAAGCCAAACACTCTTAGAACAGATCTCACAGCTCACAGTGGACTTAATAATTGAAGTTAACAGTAGATATTTATGCTCAGACTCCTATATAACCAAATTTTAAAGGCTAATTAAAAGACAGCAACTCTCTTAAGTAGTTTACTTTTACAGTTTGCATTAATCCCATTCAAATTAGTAATTACCTTGCCTGCCTTGCACCTGATGTGTTAAACAGACTTTTATCTTCAAATACCTTTCAGTTTCACTTGCCAAGAATATAAAGATGAAAGACAGTTTTTAACCTCACAGTCAGAACACCTTCCATAGCAATAAATGTATATTGTATACTTATCAAACACGAAGTGGATCTGAATTTTGCAATCTGTTTTGTACAACTAAAACCATGCTGCTAACAGAACTACAACAAAAGAAAAAAAAAATTATTCTGGAAACACATCTGTACAAACTGTACCATTTGAGCTATTGCTTACTTCACCAAAATGCTCCTTAAAGCCTCTGTAGTGAGCATGGAAGACCAGCTCCTAAATCATACAAGCAGCTTTAATCTGACCCCCTTCAAATTAGCTGCACTTGACTTGAGTTCCAGAACCAGAATGGCAAATCACTCCATTAAGAGGCACTGCATAATTACATTATAGAGGGACATGTAGTCACAACTTATGTGCAATAATCATCATCCAGGTCTACAAAATCTGTAAAAATGCTTTAAAAAGTTGTTGGATGGATCAGATCTTTACAGCAGATGTAGTTAGAGTGATAACGTAAAAGGCATTAGTTGAAGCAGCCAAAACAGTAACTAATTAATAAAAGGTAACACACACTAGACCTGATGTCAAAGTGGGGTATTTATATGTTAATTATACATGGACTCTCAAAACACATAATATAACAAGAAAACATTTACTAAGTAGTACAGTTATAGGCCATCTACCTTCTCAAGTACAAAATAACCAGAGTTATAGGAACAAAAGGTGAAGAAAGAGAAAGAAGAAAAGCTCCAATCAGGCATTATTACTCAAGAAAACTAACCCACATTAATTTAATGGGATTTGCCCATGCCCACTAAAGTCCCTTGCAAACACTTTCATCAGGGAATAAAATATGGCCTTGATTTGGTTTGGCTCATGCTGCCTTTGAAGTGAATTAAACTAAATTCACTGGAGGCCACTTCAATTTTGAGTAGGAGAGTGCACGCAAAGATTTGGTGAGATTTAAGCTGCCCTTTTTTAATTCCTACATTTAGTTTGACTTGCATCAATTTTCCTTAGTTTCTTGTGCAGACAAACCCTGAACTGCTGCATTAGACACACAGTGAAAAAAAATAGAGAATGAGGGAAGCTATGCTGCAGAATCCTCAGCCAACACACTAAACCCCTGTGAAAACCACTGAAGGGCAGCTATTATCCAGGAAAAAGAGTTGTTGGAGTTCTAGGAAGAATACTGCAAAAGTTTAGAGACCAGCTGGGAAGTACTTTAAAAATACAACTACATTTCTATTTTCAGAAATGCTATTTAAAACATCTATTTTTTGCTTTTTTATTCGAATTACTTGAAGCTGAAACAATTGCTAAAGGACACCAATAAATCACCTTTTGAGGCAATTTATTTAAGAATTAGCAGTTATAACTGCTATTGTTGGAGGCTAAGACAAAAGAAAAGAAAAATTAAGAAGATTATGATACATTTAAGAGCTATGGCACACTCTCACTGAAGAAACATTATAGAGAACTAGAGACTCTCAAGACGTTAAAATACCCGAGCCCCCATAAAATGTTCTGAAACACCTAGAGTCACTGTTAACACTGATAACAACAGAGAGGTCCTTTATTTGCACTCCACCACTGATGGTAGCCTAGCAAAGAATACAGCACCAGTCCCTATATCAGATGCACATGCAGAAGGATTAAATCATCTTCTCAGATGTTCTGGTGGAATATTTTTACAACTGTATTTTCATGGAGCTTCAGAGGATTTTTGTAACACTACTGCTCTTACTCAAGAATGACTACATTCTCAGAGAGGAAAAAAGTAATAGATAAATGAGAAGTCTACAGAAACAGGGGTCCAGAACTGAAATACACTGACAAGCTGGAGGCAGGAACTTTCCTGGTAAGGATCCTTCACACCCATTCAGCAGTATTTTTTCAGCATAAAACAACACTAATGCTATAATGTTTTTCCTTTCATACAGGTCAACAGATAAAGAGAATGAACATAAGGCAATTACCATGTTTCCCTTATTTTAATTACAAGGGACCTCATAGTGTGCTAATTGTATCCTGGCAGAAAGCTGCAGTGGAAGACATAAATGTAATGCCACTGATAAAACTGGAACTTCCCTAAAACAAAGACTTTTATTTTAAATCAAATTCAAATATCAATTATTCTTCTATCTGGGAGAATGACAAAGAAGTAGGTACCATACTGTACTCTGTTGGAAATATAACAATCAGGGTTTCAAGTGTTAATCTGAGGCCTCTTGTTAAATGCACAGTTTCATTAAGTGACATGCACTTCTTCCATCAGAATATATCTCTAAAGAAACAGTATGAACAAGCTAAATTTTTCCCTCATTCAAAATTCTTTTCTGTATTTTTCCCCCCTTGTTTTCCTCATTAATAATTTTTTCCTAATGCTGCAAACAAGTACTGTTTCCAAATACTGAAGACATTCCTCCAAATGTCTCCCTTCTTCCAAATAAAGAAGGTATGCTGGCCAAAAGTCTAATCTTAACACAGTTTTCTCTCCCAGAAACATACCATATTCCTTGTGTGCGTAAAATTTACCTCATATATAAAAGGCAAGATGTCTGAATAACCATTATTGGACACATATAATGTGGAGATTCATTGTTTTGTTTTCAAGTTTGCATTGCATTAAAAATGAAACAACTTGGGCTTATAGGCACCACAAAATGCATGCAGCTACACAACCAACACAATGAAGACTAACTTAACCATTTGCTCTTTCTTACATTTTGAGTTATTTAGCCCCCTATTTCTATATTGCAAATTCTAAAATTAATTGTCATAGCAGCAGGAGTCTATGTTTTCATTTACAATGTAGACAGTCTTTTTGATCATGTTATTCATGCATAACCCCATAGCTTCTGATTTGCTATGTATCACAGTTAACTTAAAGGGGGATGAGGGGAGAGGAACAGAACACACAGGTATGACACACTGGCATGCAGTGGTCAGGAAGCAGCTCAAACTCAACATCTGCTTTATAGCAAGTTACTTCCTCCTATAATTTCATTTAAGAACAAACAGCTACTGCCAAAAAGCCAAACCGCTAAGACTAGCTCTCCTGTTAAGGCTGCTTGTTATTGAGCTGTAAATAGATATACAGTTGATTAAAAGTACCTTTAAGCAAGTTTTTAATGACTTACTTACAAGAGACTTTAAATAAGGGTTCCTTGAGGCATGAGTCAGATGGGTGTTATGCTGCTGGTTTTTGGTGAGGAAAACAATCCATTTTTGCCACAGTAGAAGGTATGAATAAGCAAAATTTTGTCCCCTGAGAAATCTGGAAAAAAAGCAGCAGTATATCAATGATTGGACTTATGCTATGTTATTTGAATAATAACAACTGGCAAAAATCAACTTTACCTTTGACCTTAAGAGCCTAATGGATGCTACTCTCAATGGAGATAAATTACCATATACAATAATTTGCATTAAGAAGACTACTCGGGCACAACCCAGACAATTAAGAAAAAAAAAGAAAAATTGTCGATGTACAAAAATATCCTCATGGCTGTGCCATGTGAAAAAGGTAATTCGCACTTAGAAATTTCTCTAACAGTTCTCTTTCTTAAGATTCATCAAACACACTTCTGTAAGATTTTCTTCACATAAGCTATCAAAATCTAAGGCAATGAACTAGTGAATAGCTATCCAGGAGATGACACAACTAGGATTGTAATATTCTTTCATTGAAAAAATGGACAAACTTGAAGAAAGTTTTGCTGTTTCTGGTTGTTTTTCTTATTAATACCTTCACAAAACTCATATGCTTGTAACTGAGCCTTATCAAAAATCAGAATTTAACAGATATCTACCCAAAACATTTCATCGTGGAAAACATTCCTTCTGATAATGCTTTTAAAACAGGCAGAAATATAACAGGTCCTACAACTTTTAATAATTTGTGAGAATTATGATACAAAACCAGAACATTTCTCATGATTTCCTAGAATACATATAAAAATAACCAAATCTCAGTATATAATAGTATTTATGCAAAAAATCCCAGTTGTCTGCCTAACAACTCAACTATAACATGAAGTGTTTGTGAGCTAATTTATCAGACTCCTAATCTTAACCATAATATGTTTCGGACCAAATCTTCAATTGTTAGAACTTCTTAACGTACCACATGACAGATATTCTCATACAGCAGATTCTTTTAAATTTCAGAATAACATAAAAAGAATCACTTCATACATTGTAAAGGAAATATGAGCAGCAAACAGCATTTGCCTATAGGCCTCACCTTTACCACCCAACACCCAACTTACACAAGTAACTTCTAATGGCTCTCACAGTTTCAAAGATACTTCAACTGAAAATAACTGCAACTTAGAAATAAGCATCAAGTGTGAATATGTCTCAACATTTCCATATATACCATGTAAACAAACTGAAATGCCTACACTATGAAACTCCCATATAGCTGTGGGGAAATAAATACAAAACTCTGTTACGCAGCCTTCATAATCAAATGGTGATGTTTCTGCTACTGAGATGTAACTTTTATCACTGCCCTGGAAATAACCAAGCAGTTAACATACATTCCTTTTTTTCAGCTACGTATTAGCAAGCAACAACTAAAATTTTTTTTATAGCTTTGTTCAGTGCATCAGCTGCACAGAAAAAGAAACCCTTTCCATCCAACACTTGACCTACTACTTCAGTTGAAAGAGGACTTAGGTGCCTGCAGATTTTAGAAAATCACAATGTAACACTTAAGCTAAGCTAAAAATTACTCTGTTTATTTTGCTGTTGTAAATAAGTGGCCTAAGAGATCACCACAGGTACTAGGATTGTTAGGGCACAAGGAAATGCATGTAGCTCAGCCCTTTTTGGCATCTCTCTCTCACACACACACACTGCAGCTTCAGGAATTTATTTAGTTTTCTGATTTTTTTTTTTTCTTTGGTTTGTTTTCTTTTTTGTTTGTTTCATTTGTTTGGGTTTTTTCTGTTTGTTTTTGTTTCTTTGTTTAAGTTTGTTTGTTTGCTTTGCTTTTTAGTTTTTAATCTGTTTCACTGAACACCATCTCTAACTTGATAGTGTGCAAATCTCAAGCTTACACATAACTTGCAGTGAAATTTATAGCAGTTACTGCTATCCCTGTAAATAATTTCTTCTGTCAGTCTGTGAGATGAATTTCTTCCTTACAAATGGTCTTTCACCTGACTAGCATATGGGAGATTATAATCATCATCTGTGTAGGAATCAAACATTAAGGGTAACTTAATTTTGTTATTATGAATAAACCTTCTGAAGGAGCTTTCTTTTCTTTACCCACAGAATAAGCATAGGCTCAGGTTAGCTGCTGTGAATACACAATTTAAGATCAATCTTAATTATGGCTGCTCTGTCTGTTTTATTCCCCTGTACAGTGGGCCAATAAACTGAAGGCTTCTCCCTATACAGCCACAAAGTAATCCATGAGAAATTATTCAGAGATATAAATATAGAGAATAAAATTATCATTAGTTATCAAAAGGTTCAGGGTGTAGAGTAATTGCAGGTGCAATTCCTTTATAATTCTGGGGACAAATTTTGAATTTTATCTTTTTACATTTGCATGGTACCTCCAATAATTTCTATGTGAAATTAGGAATGAAAATGAGGAAACAGATTTAAGATGCTATGTGTATCTATTTCTCAGTTTTTCCCTATTTTTGTCGGACATTCCAACATAATCACTAACAAGGAGCTGAAAAAGCTTCCTCCACTCAGTTTTCAGAAGTACCTCAAATCCTCTTCTGAGACTCTCTTGCAGTCCTTGTCCTAAACTCAAAAGGGATCCTATTTTTCACTTCTACTTCTAACACAGGACTGAAATACTTCCTACTGTCTTCCCAGCAGCTTAGGGCCACCACACAGTGCTGAAAACTTTGCTCATCTATTGTTGAACTTGGATTAGTGTCGCCCCACAAAGCCTCACGTGTGTGCTCATTTCTATTATTTTTCTTCCATGCATGCAATCTGACGTAGTTTTAGGACAGATAAAAGCATTATCTTTTATAACATCAGCTTTATGCTTAATTTCTGTTAAGGTTAGGCTTCCTCAGTGCAAATTCCACATTCAGAGAAAAGCTTTACCTACAGTTACATTGCTCCATGGTTCTTTGCAAAAATTTCATTTAGCTCAAGAAACATATGAAGTGAAGGATGTCTCTAATAATAAGAAAGCAGCAATATTTAGGCAGTAATAATAAGAACACCTGAAGGAAGAGGCTTTTATGTCAGAGTTGGCCACTATCAGTACACAGGCTCTCTTAAAGACAAATTACAAGTATCAGAGGAATTATCATCCCTGTTATGGAAAAGTGTTTCTGCCATGTCCTGCAGACGCCTGTGCCAAAAAATGTAGCAAGTCTGACACACAACATCTGTCTATAGCTCATCTACAAGAGACCTATGACTGGCTGATGTTTCATGTTCTTGTAGACACCTTTGACAATTATGTAATTCCCCAGAGTAAAGCAGTACTTGGATGATCTAACTTTTTAATGACCAGTTCTTGAGCACAGTCTGAAGTGCTAGCACAAAAATTTTCTTCTTGTACTGAACCTTCATCGATTGAAGTCTCTTTGTAACCACTGCATGACAAACATCTGTGGCTTTAGCCACTTCCTAAGTATAGTCTGCCACAAGTTACTGGTGAAATAAAAGTTTTCACCTCTAGCTAGAAAATGTCTTATTTACCCTGACTAGTAGTTCTTCCATGGGAGAAATGGAGCACATTTCTCCTCTCTTTGGCTTACTAGTTTGACTCAGACAATGTATGCAGTGGACTGAACTGACAGGGATATGAAGGTAGACGCTTAAAGGACAGTAAAAGCATTAGCTTTGTATAAATAGTAGTATTGATACAATTCTCCAAGCATCCTTCATCTTCTTGTGCACAGAGATTAGAGAAACACTCAAATGTTTAACTGTGTGTCAAGTGCACAGTCAACATTGAGAGTTCAGTAACGTCTTGAAATCAAGTCTTGAGCATATTCATCCCTTGAGCTGGACAATTCAGCTGCTATTTTAAACACAAGGCTTGACTATCTGTTACTTGCCACTTTGCATTGTTCCCCACATTAAGGCAAAACATGTAATGTTGATTTTTCCACATACTGATCCCACCAATTGGTTCATCCCACAGCTGTAATGAAAGACTGATGGGAACGTTCCCTCTCTTACAAGCACCCTAAAAATAACAGCAGAATCAAACGTCTGAGATTCAGATTACATACAAAAAACAAGTCCTTGTAAGTCCTTAAATGCATATATTGCAGAAAGAATAGCAAGTTAGTAGCTTGCCAGTTATTCATATAATGTGCTGGAATTCAACAGTAAGTGTATCAGCTCAGTGTATAGAGCAGCTAAATAAGCTACAGCAGGAAAGAGCTCATACAGACACATTATGCAGCAAAACAGTACTGGTTATATCCCCCCAACCCTCCGACTCCCATTCTCATTTCTGTGAAACATGAATTCCTCAGTTACAGTTTAGTTTTCCAAACTAAATGCAGAGAAGAATAGAAGTCTTAATTCCTTTCAAACTACGCTTCAGTGAAATCTCCAAGATTTTTAGACCAACTAGAGATGCAAGGAGAAAAAGATATGAAGTCTGGAACATTTCATTTCGTAACATTTTGAAGATGCATAGTTTAAGTATAGCAACTGTGTGTTTCACTTAAACTACATGGGTAAGCAATGGTCTGTGAAGAAGCCATTATGAAAACTGAAAACCACTCATCAGACAAACCTAGTGAAAGAGGACTCCTTCTCCCATTTTAATAGTATGGAACAACATATCACAGATGCAGTACTAAAGGTCATTAAACAACTCAATAGCTACGCCAGTGAGTGAGCAGTTACAGCTTGTCACCTGAATCTTGAACTCTTTTTCTCAGCTCAGGGTGTCAAGCTGTAAGAAAGTCAGGCAGTGAAGGTCATGCATTACATTTTTTTATACTGAGAAAGAATTGAAATATGACTATAATCAATTATAATGGATACTAATCTGTTTTAAGTACTCTGGAGACCTTCCTACAGTCACTACAGCAGGATTAAAGCACAATTCTTATAAATCATGCTCAATTGTCGGAATCTTTGCTTACATTAAAAATTTGCAAGTTAGTATCAGAGTTAGGGACTCTGATAGTCCAATTAGAGAGAGACTCACGAGGACAATAGGAAGGGGAGAAAACAATTTTCTTCAGTGAAATAACAAAGCAGCGATCTTGGTCATTTGTGCCTTTGTCCTGACTTATTAAAGTTTTAGGGGTTTTTTATTTTGTCAAATGACAACACAGAACATGCAGATCTTTTTTAAAAATAAAGGAAAAAGTAACACTGTACTATAATAATTTTCTGCAATTTTCTTAAAATCTGTTTCTTTTTGTGTTGTAACTCATTTTCAAACTTATGCTTATACATATTAGCAAACTAAATTTCACTTCATTTTCAAGCAAATATCTAGTGTTAAATTATCTAATATTACGAATGGCTGTTCATCAAAACTTAAACTATAAGATTCCCTAAGCAGCAAGAAAAATCCCTCCTTTCCTTTGTCAAATCAATTTGGTAACATTCTGTAAGTTTTCTCTCACCACAAATAAGCTATAGCTACTTCTTCAGTCATAAAAATCAATAATATCTATGCATTTATATTTTTTCCCGTGATTAAAGCTTTGTTACAAAAAAGTAATTAACAGAAAATACTCAGGCTAAACAAGGAGAACTAGCAGCTGATGAATCAAAGAAAGCGTTCTAAGAAATCATACAAAGAATTGTCCACCAAAAATAAAATTAGCAACTAACAGATATTCAAAGTTTGACATTAAAATAGCACAGCCTAATTTTTGAGAGCTTTTGAACAGTTCTGACCAACTTCAACAGGATTAATAGATATTCAACATCTCTAAGAAGTAGGCCATTAGTTCTAATTGCCACTGTCGTCATCATCTATTATTACGTTCTATGAAAAGCAGGACACAGTTGGAGTTAAATATCAGTGTGCAAAACAGGAAACTTAGAAAGCCAGAGAAAAAAATTAAAAATGCCATTAATTGCATTAGTAAGCCTGGGGGTGGGGGAATAAAACCCTTCATCAACATTGTAACCCTATATGTGTTGGAGAGTTTACTGCAAGCTTCAGCAAATGAATAACTTTCAGTTCAATGTACTGCAGAAGAAAATATTTGTACATTATTTAAACACCTTGAACACATGGATTTCAGAAATACTTGTATTTTTCTCTGCTTTTTATAACAAAAGTGCCCTGAAATGTAGACAAATTCATTAAAAAAAAAAAAAAAATCCTTGAAGCTATGCAAAGTTACATTCTCTTTCACACATTTAATTTGTTGTCTTTATTTTAAATACACATTGATCAAACTCCTCTGCTGTGCTGCTGATCTGAAGCTGAATGCATAGCAGAGCTGAACTGGAGTTGTTGCTGACTATTTTTAGAAAAAATGTACCATCACTTTGAACAATACACACTGTCAATTTATTAGAAGTATTTCAAAATATCACTGCAGAAAATTGCTCTGCCTGACTAGCAGGTCTGCTTGTTAGAAAAGCAAGGAAGAAAGAACAAACTCCATTACTGTTCATAATAAAAAGATGTGAAGGTGGAGCAGGAATGATTTCAATGATGATCTATAATTTCAGTTATCTGTTATATGAAATAGAAGCAGCTGGGGGGAGGGAAAGAGAATATCTCTTATTTGATGCAGGGAGTTGGTCCCACAACGACAGATCAGTAGTGTTTAGCAAGACAGATGTTGAACAGACAGGCAGGACTATGGACCACATAAATGGAAAAAAACCTGACAAACAACAAAATTTTGTTTGAAACCATGTTATTCCCTCGCCTACAAAAAAGCAACTAAATAAGCTGATCAAAATGGTGGCTTAAGCAGTAACCAATGCCAGTGCAAGCAGCACTGAAACACGGTTATTCTCATTTCACTGTTTAGTTTTACAGAAACCTACTTGAAAAATTATGGGTTTACTGTTTAGGTCAGTCACTTTCCACTAAATCAGTTTGCCAGACTGTGAGTACCTGCAATATGTGCTTCGCTGAGTCAGCTTTTTTCTTATTTACAAATGTTTTGGAAAAACTTGCTCTTCAGTTTGCTGAACCAACAGTATTCTCCATTTCATGACAGGCTGAACAAACTTAATTTTTTGGAGCTGCAATCAGTAGACACTGAAAAGCACACTGTCTATGGGGAATTATAATACTTTAAAATGTAAAAAGTTACAAGCTGAACTTTACCTAATTGATAATTATTTTTTTTTCCCCCAAGCACAGCACTGAAGTAAAAGTGGTTGTGTCAGGAAAAGAAGGTGGTCACTATCATCAACTAGTCAAATATTTAAACTTGCATCTGAACTAAGCTCCTGCCACCAGTATTTGTGTTTTAATTAATAAAGAAATGGATCTCGGTTATGTGCAGCATAATACATGCAACTCAGAAACTACACAGCAGCTACTATTTTGTCACGTATAACAACGTTTTCTATAATCATGATCACAAAAGACTAGAGGCTTCAACTAAAAGGAAGAAAAAAGCACCACTTTTACAAATAGATTTCATCCAAGAGATTTAGCTGCAAAGAACTTCTCAGGGAACTTCAAACAGTCCTGAATCTGAGCTGGAATTTTTTTACACAGCTTATGTGACTGAATATCTAGTCCCCATCTACAAATCCACATGTGCTTGGTTAAATTAGACTGTCAGCCTCCTAAAGTAATGCCATAGCCAAAAGGCCCAAAATTACATAAACAATCTCCAGCAGGAGGTTGAAAATCTGGCTATTATCTTGGTAATTCAAATGATAGTATTAAAAGTTATAAGTAGCATGCTTTCAAACAGAAAGACATTCAGAGAATTTGTATTATATTTGCCATTACTACTTACAGATAAGTAGTAAACTTTCCCATAATACTTTACCTCTTGTAAGTCAGACACTTTACAGAACATCACCCCTGAAAGCTGACCTTGGAATTCTTCCTGTCCTCTCAGTCCTTCTCAAAATCACTACAAGAATTTACTAAGTGACAGATTTCCTCATATTGTTCTCTGCTCTTTCCATAAACTAACCTATCCATTAAACACTACTTGAGATGAAGACATGCACATTTGTGGAAGCAAAGACTTCAGTGAGGGCTTTTTTTCTCCATACGGAGACAGAAAGTTAACAACTAGCATAGCTTAAGTGTATTAACTTTCTTACTGGAGAAACCTGGCTAGGGAAAGGATCTGAACTGCTAGTGTTATATCACTTTGCCTTTCTAACATGGAAAAAGAAGTAATGTTTACAATGAAAGAATTGCAGATAGGTCAATAGATAGGTCACCTTGCCTTAACTGAATGCAGGAAAAATGCAGAGTATATATTGCTCTAAAGAGTCAGGGTAAGGAATAGCAGGAAGGAATTGCAGTCATTTCTCTTCTCCTGCATCTGTATTTCAATCAGCTACCTTGCTCACTGTACTGTATATAGAGCTCTAAAGATGAAATTTGGGGTTTAGTTTTTATAGCTCTTTTGCTCCCACTTTTAGGCTTGGCAACTTTTTTTCCTGGACATGACTAAGCTGACTATAATATCAAACATATACTATTTACTCTAAAGAGAAACATTGAAGAGAAACACTGAAATCTTATACATCCTTTGCAATTTGCTGCACTGCTTCAGTGAAGAAAAAATATCCAGTATTCTTGCACAAGGATACTAGGCCTTAAAAAATGAAAAAACAGCACTTTGTGAAAGGTCATTATAAGAGCACACCAAAGCTGCACTGACAAGCACAGGCACGATAAGCAACATACATTCTGGGTGTACAAATAGCTCCAATGTATTTCAGAAACAGGAGGCAGCTCTCAATGCTGCAAATGCCAATCTCTTCTATTTTGTCTGGATTCATCTATCTACCTTTAGTTAGTAACAACACACAAATAATAATGTGCTCTGAGGCACAGTTAACATCTTGGAACTCACAGAAACAATAAATCAATTCCACATGTAGAAAACTTCTTTGGAAAATCCTGTCAACTTCACAGGAAATTGTTCTGTGAGCAGCAGAAAGAAGGCAGCCTTGTTTTCCTTGGATTTCTCTCCTTTAATACCCTAAACTCCTGCAGCCACCAGCACATCCCAGAGACAGTCCAGAAGCATGTATGCACTAAACTGTACAGACAACTGCTGTCAAACAGTGTAGTAAACAGTATGGTTTCTAGTTTTAGACTTTCTTCACCATCAGCCACGAAATTTTACACATGTTGTAAGAATTTTATTAACTTCGACAATTCTGTTTTTCAAACTGGGCAGAATGATAACATGAATGGATGGGACTAAGTCTCATTAGAGACATTAGATTACAAAAGCAAGCTAATAATGCGTTCCCTCTTCATGATACTTGATATTAGTTCAAGACTGCATGCCTGTGAGTTTGCTAACATGACATTATCCAGTGATGTCTGATTTCAATACTTATTTTGAGCTTCGTATAACCCTGATTTGTAGATACTAGTGGCAGAGTTTTTATTATTTTTGGAGGCACACTAGTGATTCCCCCTGTGTTTATCCTTCCTATACTGCAAAAGATTTGATACAACAGATAAAGTCATTGTCTTCGTTATTTTTACTGCTCTCAGGAACAGTTCCAACCTCAGTGATTTATAGACTATCCCTGTTTCACAAGAAGTATTGTAGATGTCAGATGACATTGAAGAACATGCAAGCATTTTTAAAGCCCTGTCATTTCCTACTACAAAATCTGTTCTTTTGACCAGGGGTAGTGACTAGTACGACTTCATAAAGTAAGAAATACAGAGAAGAGATGACCGGCTTCCTCTTAGGTGGCATGTCCCTTGGCTATGCTTTGTCAAAAGAATCAGAAGTGTATTTAACAAATTGTCTCATTCTGTCAGAGTATCTATCAACTCAGCAGATGCTTCCAGAATGAATGAAAAAAAATTATTTGAATCTACTTAAACCTGATAGCATCAATCACTGAGAAGAGTGCAAATCTTTCTTAATTTCTGCAAAGGAAAAGATCCTATCCTCACAAAATAAAATACCTCACCATAATAATTTATCAAATTACTTATGCAAATTTTCAACTAAGGTATTTTTTTAAGACATCCTTTTAAACCTTGCCTGTTTAATAAGCCAAATAAAACATTTGTTAGTTTATTACAAACTACTGCACAATTTATTTTTTATGATACAACAAAAATAAGTAACTTAAGAACACGAATGAAACAGACAAATCTCAAGAGCCTCCAGTGAAACAATATATGGAACATAATTATATGCAGTACACATTTTGCAAAGGATGTTGACTCAGTTCCAAATTTAGCAAAATCTAACCAGGAAATAAGTGTCTGGAACTTAACCACAGTGTGTGTTTGACCCTTTTCAGTCTTGAAACCTACTATTTGCTAAATGTCATTTCAGCTTATAAAAGCATTAAAGATCCTCTAGTCCTCTGTAAAAAATTAACTGCTCAATGAAAAAAAAAAAAAATTGAAGCTTACTGTTCTCTAATTTACATTGAAACTTACTTTAGTTACTCAAAGCGATTTTATTCTCTCTGGATAGGGTTTCTAAAGATTTTTAGCATCCATGTGAAACCAACAGTGTCAACTTTTGAAGCTTGAAATATATGAAGGTAGTTCAGGATTTCTGAGAGGAGATGATTTACCTGGGAAAGAGTTACTCTCTGTCTTCTCTACCAACCTATCAAGTGGTTGCTTCTTTTAGCTATACAAACAATACCAACTCCTCCATCCTCTCTGCCCTTATATACATTAATAAAGCTGAGAAATCAGGTATGGATAGTTTTTGTCTAATTTTACTGAAATTATTTTGTCTTTGCAGGAGGGATAATCCAAAATTACTTTAATATACTTATAAGTATGTGAATCTGAATGAACTTAGATTGGGCTATAGTTTGGTTCTGCAATGCTAAAAATTTATTTAACAAGCCATGCAGCATCTAGAATAGATGATATATATTTAGAACTGTCCCGACTTCAAAGGTTTTATACCTTTAAAGTTGATTAGAAAAAAAGTTGTTTATACCTTTAATGTTGATTAGAACAACTTTCTAAACAACTTCTCTAAAATATTAATACTTCAAGAGAGACAAAGATCCTATTTGCATTATATATCCACTGTCTACTAGCTTAGTATGTAGACACTATGCTAATATGCATGTATTATTAACAGTAAAAACAATGTAATAGAAACTCTCATGGGCTTCATGCTAATTAGCTATAAAAGGAATGTTTAAGTTGTAGATAAGCCTTTATACTGTATTAATTGTTTAAACTGTATCCTTCTAGTGCTCTATATTGATTATTTTCATGTTAAATCATATTAAGGGCTTCTTAGCCTAAAGACAGATTTCTTCAGAGTGACAGACATTTGTTCTGAACTGAGTCAGTTTGGGGGATTTTTTTTTTCTTAAAAATAAATCCTGATGATCAGACTTTCCAACAAGAACACATTAATTTTTTTAAGCATACATATAATTCTTTTCATCCAGGTCTTGAATTACCTGATTTGGAAAAAACACAGCATTACTGTGAAAAAGGAATCTTCAAGACAAATAGAAATTTCCTGGAATTCCATGAGACCTTGGGCAGAATTTACTAAGACGTGAATTTTTATCTGGATACACTGAACTGAAAAGCTGTGTGAAGTTACTGTCTTACAGACATGGCATTTCTTCTGTGGGGAAAAACATGATTTGTACAGTTCGTACAAAATAGGATGAATCTCATTTCTCACAATGGAATAGGGCTTAGAAGTATTTCATGTCAATACTTAGCAAAAGTATTTTAATTTAATGAGGACTAAGTCAATTAGTCTAGTTCACACTGATAAAGTAAGTAATGAAACACGTAAAGGGATATACCAGAGGTAAAAGGAGTGAACTAGAATGTTTATGTTTTCTACATTTGAAAAAGCAAAACAACATGTTTGCACTCCCTGACAATATATACCTCATACAATAATGATATTGTTGTTATTGTGTAATAAAATTGTCTCATCATAGACCCTTATTAAAAAAACCAATCCAACTAGCAATTAAACCTCAAAATGGCAGAGCATTGGCTGTAATTAAAACACACTTCTACTTCCACCCACGTTAGGCAGAGCAGCTCAAGTATCCTAATACAGCAGTTAGTCTTTATTAATTGTATCTTAATGAGGATTCCAAAGATACATTCAATATTGAAATTTAAATAGACTACAACCAAATGGCTCATAGTTATAAATTAGACTAAAATTAACAGTAACTGCCAAATGATAAATTCAAGAGTAAGCTTCCTGTAGTGACAGGTAATGTGTCCCGGTTATTTGCAAAACCAAATGCCACTGCTCTATAATAATCCAACTTACTTCTGTAGAAATATTACCCTAGCAATAGCCAAGACGACACTTAAGTAGAGAGAACATTTCTGGTTTAGCACTCTGACTGCAAGTTATATTAACTGCATCAGAAAATTAAAAGTGAGATTTGTTTTCTATTGATAATCACCACCTCATTAGTCACAATGTACTGCAACACTACTTACAACTCAAAGAAGACACTTCCCTAAAAACTAGGTGGTAGTTTATTATGTTTTCAGTGATTGCATCACCAGCCCAGGGAGGGAGACAGCAGCCAACTGATGCAGATGTGTAAAACAAACTAGTTACCAGATATCTTTGCAGAGGATGAGCCCAGAGCACGCACTCGGGGGGAGTAGGGGAGGGTGTAAAAGACACTTGGGGTTATTTACAACCCAGAAGAGCCCCTTGTCAAAGTAGATATTGATCTTAGAAGGAACTGAATAGCTTACACAACACAAGGTACAGCTTCAAGGCAGCAACTCAAAAGCATTTCTGATTTAAGCTTCAGCCATCTAAGCCAGAGTTTTCCAAGTCATGCATCAAGGAACACACAGAGAAATAAGTTCTGTAAAGCTGGTAAAAGGAATATCCAAGAAGGATCTATTTTTGCAAGAAATGACTAAACACTTCAAAGTTATTTTTATCATCAAAAGATTTTTAGATTAGTAATGTAAGGTGGAATCATAGACTGGTTTGGATTGGAAGGGACCTTAAAGATAATGTAGTTCCAATCCCTCTGCCATGAACAGGGACACCTTGTGCTAGATTGGGTTGCTCAAACACTCCAATCCAACAATCCAACCTGGCCTTGAACACTTCCAGGGATGGGGCATCCACAGCTTCTCTGGGCAACTTCTTCCAGTGCCTCATCATCCTCATACTAAAGAATTCCTTTTTTAATCCAAACCCCACCTCTTTCAGTTTGAAGCCATTACCCCTTGTCCTATCACTACATGCCTTTGTAGAAGTCCCTCTCTAGCTTTCTTATAGGTCTCCTTTAGGCACATGAAGGCCACAATAAGGTCTCCCCTGAGCCTTCTCTTCCTTTAGCCCAGACATATTGCTGAACTAATTTCATAACTGAGCTATTACAAATATTTCAAAATAATGAAATATTGAGGAATGCCCCTCCTTTGTTCAAAAATATTTAATCCAGTTAAAATGTTGATTCAAATTTATGCTATTCCTCCTTAAGTTTGATCACAGTTAAGATTACCAAAATGTAAGCAAATCAAGAAGAAATATAAAGTTGTAGTTAATAACTTTATTCATGGTTTAATGAGCTACGTACGGGTTTCCCTTGAAATTGCAATAGCATAACTTCATAAACACATTAGTAAAGAACAGTGTCTGGAACTGAGACACGGATTTTCTTTTTAACCCAAATAAAATCCATGTTTTCCATTATTTTTTCCTGATTTTTTTCCCAGCTTTGTGCTGCAAGTTAATGACATTTTCCAAATCACCTTATTTTCAAAATCTCTTTTAAGGTTTGTCAGTACAATGTTCACGAAAGCTCAGAACACTGCTACTGACAATCACACCATAGAAGATTGTAATGACAGCAGCAGAACAAGGTTATGACTCAGGCTTTAAAAAAGTACTATCTCAAAATGAAACAGAAAGATACACCATAGTAGAAAAATACACCATTTAAAAGGCAGCTAAAACAAGCACCTGCAAGAAGAGTACAATTTGCCAGCCAACAGTCTGCTTTAAACTCTATGATCAATGATAAATACCTACTATATCTGCTACACAAACTTCTTATATTTAGAACAGACTAGGAAGTAACAGAAGTATTAAAACTAATTATTTTGAGGCTATTCCATATTTTTTCCCTCATTCCTTTCTACTCAAAATACCATGAACCTGCCATTATGTTCCCTAGGTGCTGCTGTAAGCATTAACAACATTTTTCAGCTCTGCCTTCCCCATTCATCCATTCCTCATGGTCAATTTATCTCAATACATGCTCATGTAATTGTGAACACTAAAAACATAAACATAGAAATAATGCCATAGAAAGGTGGGGTTTATTTTGTATCACTACAAATGGCTAGGTTTGTATCTCCTTAT
>JANIJG010025981.1:42135-54259 GCA_024611175.1 Megaceryle torquata
AATCCATTGTTACCTATGACTGTGATCTAAAGAGTCATAGGATAACAAGTTGGAAGGGACCTCAAAGATCATCTAATCCAACCTAAAAAAAAAAAAAAAAAAACAAACCTTTAAGAAAAACCTTTAAAACCTAGAGATTTAAATTTCATTTTAATATTATATTGCTAATATAAGCAATTTATTTGGCCTCCATACTCAATACAATATTCAGCTATTTGATGAGTCTGTCAAAATTATTTATATATAAAGAAAATCAAATTATACTAAATGCAAACTGAAACAAAAAAGGTTTTATGGAAGAGCATCCAGCATTTCCAGCAAGTTCCTATTCAGGTAATTAATGCTTTCAGAAATCAGTCTGTGTCTTGTTCATGGCATAACTGAAATGTGACAATCCCTCACTAATGATTCATGAAGGTTTTGGTGTAGTAATACCCTGACATGATTACACTCCAGTAAGTATTTTATGTTCTTACATTTGCTTATGTGCTACATTATCAATATATTGACTACATTACTACTGAAGCTCAGATTTATAATTCTATCTCTTGGAAAAAAAAAAACCAAAACTAAACAAAACACAGACACTTCCAGTCATGCAGATGAGTTTTATGTGTTTTTTCATCAGTCAAAAAAAACATATATATGGAAGACTTCCAGCTTCAAAATGCAAACCAGGACCTTTTTGAACAATTTTGTTCTGATCAGTTCCACCATGAAAAGCCATAACAAGATAGTAAAGGTATAGTGGATGTTCCCACATTTGAGGTTTACGGCAGACTTCAAGTTTTGTCGTTATCGGATACTAAAGTAGCTTTTCAAAAGTTACTCTATTTGAACACTGACAGTATCACCAAGATCTTGCAAATTTTTCTGTAGGTTCCCTTCAGCTCTCGGCGTGTGTCACTTTGAGGTAGCAGTCTTTTTTTCCAAAACTCTAATTTAAGACATGACAAACCTCTCAGTTATGTTTATTGCTGCTGACTGTATTGCTGCATATTTGTAGTACCAGCATGAAGTCATGGAAAACACAGTAATTGTTTGGTCAAAAGCTAATTTGTACAATGGAAAAATCTCTAAATCTCTTTTTAATGAAAAGATCTTATATACAACGCATAGTACTTTATCACATAGAGCAAAGATGCTTTTTGAGACCCATGCTAGAAAACTAACAAATTTAACTGACAACTTTCAAACAGTTTATGTTATCCCCAGTCTCCACATATCTGCTTTATCTTACTCTCCCAGCAAAACTAATCTGTACTGACTCAAAGATGCTAAAACCTAGCTGCTTTAAAAAAATGGATGCCTTTTCCTTTTCTGCAGCACTGGTTTGGGCCATTGGATGCCATTTGATACTTCTCCACTGTGATACTTGTCTAAGTGGTCTGTGAGCCACTTCAACTCAGCCAACAACAAGAAGAAGCTTTTTTATTATTATTATTTTTTGTCTAGAATAATTTTGTGCTAGATAGAAGCAGCTCACAGAAGGGGCTGTGGAAACATCATAGCCAGCATGAAGAAGGCAACATGAAGCAAGTCGGGTAAATAATATCTTTTCTTCAGTGCCAGTGATCTTTCAGATTAGCTCTCCACTTTTGTAGATCCACAGCTTCAGTGTACTGCAATTGAGCTAGTTACAGGTCAGCCCACCGCAACGGTACCGAGGGCAGAACTAAAGTCTGCTTCCCAGAGCTGGTGGCCTGCCAGCCCTGGGGAGCAGACAGGTACCTTCTGACATGGTGACAGCTGAAAAACCAGTCTCCACCTTCCATAGTAGAAGAGTAAGCTGGATGGGAAACTAGGTCCGAGGCCTCTAGCTGCATGTTGTACACAGCTTGTGTTTCAAAGAAATTGCCAAATACGTCAGCACATTTTATTAGCCACGTGACAAATAAAAATCTGTGCAAGTAGCAGCAATCCTACCTGTCCTAGAAAATTGGGGCAACAAAAGTGGATTGGAACATGCTCCTTTTCTTCAACAGGCAAGGAACATTTTACCAAGAGTAAAAAAGACTAAATTATTTGACTGTTTAGATATGCATCATTAAATTAATCTGCCTCTTCGGTGCTGTCAGAAAAGCAGTCAGCTACTCTCATCAGGTCTCTTTAAACAGGACTGAGAAATAAAAGATCATAAAACTTGTTTTTATCTCCCCAATACTGTGAACACCTACACTTTATTGCACATACTCATTTTTTTAAAATGCCATCAAACCAGTAGGTCTTTTTTCCTAGCCACTGAGAGCTCAAAATGCTCAATTAAATGAGTTCTAAAGGATTTTTTGCAAGTTAAAAATGGTATACATCTAAACTGAACTCCTGAAGTAGATCTTGACTATGTAACTACCTATACACTTACCTTAAAATAACTTAAGAACTAGAAACCAGAGGGACTCAAATCCTTGGAAAATACCTTGGTAAAAATGGTTGCATTTTATACTTGAAGTGCCTAGGCTGATAAACACGAACCACTTCTGTTTAACTTTGTGAAGCAAATGGGTTTGGTTGTCTGATTTCACCTACTAGCTCAATAAAAGCTCATTCTGTAGCCTTACTTTCACAAAAGGAGTAAGTTACAGGGAATAAAAATGATGTCACATTTCCACACATACAAAACCTGAGATGTAATTTAATTATTATTTTTCCTTATGTAAACCAGTTATAGGACTTCCAAACCACTTTCCAAAGAACGCTTTCTTGTTTCCTCTTTTACAGTCAGAAAATTTAAACAAAAAACACATAAAATGATCAAATAAAGATTATCCGTAAACTAAAATTCAAATCTTGTAAAGAATATTTAGTATGGTGTATCCTGGCTTTTAATTAGCACGTGAATTAACTTTTTTCTTACAAACTCTCAAGAATTCTATTGTATCCTAAATCACAAATATTAAATTCCAATTCTAAGCCTTTTTTTTCCTCAGACATGACCATCAGTACTAACATAAAATATTCAAATACAATTTTCTTTATGAATAATACAAAGTCGGCAAATGCATTGATGTAGGTTTCAAAATGATTATCAATTCCCTTAACATGTGAAAAGGTTACTTTTAAAATAACTTTTTTTTTTTTTTGGCTTTTCTAAATTTTATACACATGCCCACAACAGTAACTGAACAAAGCTATGGTATGAACTTTCTCTGAAAGCTATCAGAGAAGTAATTTACAAGCATACAAGACACTTCAGTGGTGGACTACGTTAGGAAAATCTGTTGTTAAATAATCTGTACAAACTTTAGTAATGAAA
Organism: Megaceryle torquata; assembly: GCA_024611175.1. Taxonomy (NCBI): domain Eukaryota; kingdom Metazoa; phylum Chordata; class Aves; order Coraciiformes; family Cerylidae; genus Megaceryle; species Megaceryle torquata. Next base: position 45,389 of record JANIJG010025981.1, read on the forward strand.
TGTAGTGCATTGTAATTGCAAACTGAGCTACCCTGTTCTAGAAGAATACAAAAATGCAGGCAATGCAAGTTACTCTTTTGCCACCCAGTTTGCCGACTTCAGAGGAAAAACACAGCCATAGTTTTTCTCTTCAAGACTTCTTTACACCACTTCATCAACTTCATAGGGACAGCTTCATCTTTACAAACAATAAATGTAATTTCACTTTTAACAGAATCATACTTTATTTACTATAAAACACACCTCTAGATACAAAAACTGACAAGCTCCAAAGCCCACTAATGAAAAGTACTATACCATATTTCAAAGTATCTGATCAGGCATGATAGGACCTTTCTGGTCACTACGGGATGAGAAAATATAACGCAAAACTGGAGCACATAGTGTGTCCTGATGCCTAAAGACTCACAGCATAAAGCACAGTCTCCTATTGATTTTAGCTTCATCTCATGAGATTTATTTTCCTTTATATCCTACTTCACCCAATAAAGCCATTTTCAAGTTGTCACTCTCCTGATAATGAATTAAATAAAGAAACAGATTGACTTGGACATTAGTGAGAGATTCCTTTAAAAACTGAGAACCTGTTACCACTTTATATAATCTCAGAAGCATTGTTTCTCCTCAATCAACTTCTCAGAACTGAAGACTGAGAAAGAAGAAAGGCGGACTATGGCCTGCCTCATCAACATTGTAGGGCTGAGCCACGGTAATTTCAACAGGCTGCATTCAGAGAGCTACTTGGTTTACCACCCATCTGTGCTTCTTATCAGCAGCTTCTCAAGGGTGAGAGGTGGGTGGGAAAAAGAATAGAGCGTGTCAAAGACACTGAAACATGCAAAAGACCGTGCGTTCTAAGTGATTACTTCTGCATCGTGAAATGCCAGCAGAGGAAAGCTGACTTCTATACAAGAGAAGACAATTCAGGAAAAAAGAAAAATGACTAGGAGAAATTCTCTGTATGATTTAATGAGATGGGCGAGGAAGAATGTATTTTGAACCATGGACAGTAGCTCTTCTATTACTCAAAATATATACCTATAGCCCAGATGTCAGTGAAGTTTTTCCATAAAATAATTACTCAAGATTTCTCATTAAAGGAAGACAAAAAAGAATTAAACTATCTTTCTTGTTTTTCAGAGATGCTCTAAGTGGAAAACATGATGATTATATGATGAGCTGTCGCTCAGCTACAACCCACTCAGTTCTATTACTGCTCACTACAGCTGCTTTAACATTCAGTCAGCTCAGTTACCTTTTATATTCATTACATGCAGAAATTCTCAAGAGTCCCTTATCACATAGGGCAATCCTTGCCTTTAGTGTCCGAACTGATTTACTCTTTTTGCTTTACTGGAAGTTAAGGAGTGAATTGTGAAAGAACAGAAACCCTGTTTCCATATCATTTGAATTCCTGCACCACATGTTTTTTTCTGTCCTTCCTTTTGCTCTCTAGAAGACTGAGGTTATACAGTATAGTGCACCATTTGCCTATCAAAAGCAACAGCCCTTTAGACAAAAAAAAGAAAAGCAGCTACTTCTCTGGTTTCAGTAACTAAAAGCTTAAGACACAAAAATAATTTTGTTCCTCTGAAACTGTAACTCCAAATTCAGGTGTAACTCAGTTCATCAAGTGTAACTCAGTTCATCAAGACTGCTTTAGATAAAAATCTTAAAAACTAAGAAGCTCCCCCCACTGCCACTGTTTGCCAGAGACAGTTTATTTTCTTTCCCGACCCCTTCCTTCTGAAGAGGTTAGAGACTTCACTGTCTTACCTGATTATGAAAAACATGCAAACAAGTTCAAAGTTCTTAAAGAAACAATTCTTACTTACCTTAAGTTATACACAACTTGTCTGAATGGCACTGTCACACTTCCCAGAGTATTTCACTGTCTTTTTTCAGCTGGCCACTACGGCCTCAGATGTGTCAGATTTTTGTAGTAAAATAAGCGGGATGACTCTCTGGCTTTACCTTACACTATTTAATGAAAACATATACACAAAACACTGTTCCAGGTTACTGTAACTTCATGCTAAGGTAGCAACCTTGCCCTAACTTTCTACATGAAGGTGCTTTTTCTGAAGCAAAATGTCCAACACTGGCATTAAGAACTTACATACAAGCCATTAGTGTAGAATAGCTAGCACACCACAAACTCTAAGCTAACCTGTGACTTTCATCAAGCTCCAAGAGACACAGATTAGATACTTCAATACTGCACCCTTTTTTTCTCAACAGGAGGCAGAAGTGATTCAAGCACAAGCTGTATTACCTGCTAAAGTTCAACATGCCTCTAACTTATCCTTGTTATCCTGCGCCTCTATCTTATCCTTGTGAGGCACAGTAACTGGCCATCTCTATGTCGTTCCCTACCCTTTTTACTGATGATCACATACATCAGGTAGATGAGCACATAAAGGCTTTAAACAGGATAAGACAGGGATGCAACCATGTCCCCTCTCCCCCATAACATGACTGTGATTTGCGACATGAATTTTAATGACTTCCTTGCCTGGAAATGTACCTGACCACCCACACATCCTAGACAGAGTAATTCGGTGGGAACAGCAGAATGAATGACTCAGAAATACCAGCTGTTTACTGCAGTGTCTCACTGCTCACAATACCAACAGTAGTGGGTGGTGTTTGAGTTGTCCTTGACCCCGCCAAATCCCTCTTCAACTACTTCCCACCATTAGAAAGGTTTCTGTGTTTCCAAGTCCTGCCATGAACGCATTACCAGTTTCATGAGGAAGATCTGTCTACTTCAGATAGTTTAAAAGAAAAATAGCTAGTGGACAATTCTTATGCTCAAGAGAATCACACTGTATTACAAATACACTGGATTACACATTCATGTGATCAGCCAATCAATCTTGTTTATCATTCATGAGTCACTTAAAATGCTTCTTAAATGCTCTGATCTGTTTCCCTACATGTCTTTAGTTAGTCAGATAGTAGATCTGTAGAAGGCTGAGATATCAAATGCAGAGTAATGCTATTGTCACCATTCTCCGTAACCCTTATAGGATTACACTTCGTATGGAACTATATATCCCTTTCTGGTGATCCTAAATATCCTTTTCAGGTGATCCTAAAAATGTTAAGTGGATTTAGCTGCTGAAGGTATACATCTTACAATACATAAACAGTTCTCTAATGGTTGCCAAAGCAGACCCTGAATTACTTAATTATTTGGAGAAAACTACACCCAAGTTTCAAGAGGACTTGAGTTTTTTGGGTTCTAGATCTGTGCTGATTGGGTTCTAGATCTGTGCTGATTCTTCCAAGACACTGAAAAGCCTACATCCTACACACATTGTAAAAAAATAACATTAAAAAAAAAAAAAAGAAAAAAGAAATCAGGTGTTCAAGAACCCAGCTTCCTCATAATCTTACTGGACTTGTTTGTGTGTGTCATGGTTTAACTCCTGCTGGCAGCAAAACTACGCAGCCACTCACCCACCACTTCCACAGCTCCCCCCTCCACACACCCCTTCCTGTGGGACAGGAAGAAGAATCAGGAAAAGAAAAAAAAAAAGGTGAGACCTCAGGGGTTGAGATATGTACAGTTTAATTAAACAAGACAAAGAAAGAAGAAAATAATAGTAATAATGATAATAATAGAAAATATATTAAAATAAATATATTAAAATAATAGTACTAATGAAACTATAGACAAAGCTAGTAATAGAAGCCAGGAAGGCTCCAGCTGTGCTTGTGATGCCAACTTTCCCTGCTCTGACCACACTGAAGGTACACAGTGAAGCGAATTAAAAACAGGTACCCTAGGCCAGCACTCCCTTTACAGAGGGACATGACTCAGTATAGTATTGAATATCCTATTGGCTGGTTCAATTGTTTATCCTGACTGTGGCCCCTCCCAGCTGAGGCTTCTCCCAACTTCTTGGGCCAGCAGCTGCTTGTGATAATTAACCCAAACCAAACCCAGGACAGGCTGGAAATGAGCATGAGAAAAGCAGCCATGTTTCAGTACATGTGGGCTGACTCTCTGGCAATCTATACCAAACACATATGAAGGAACAGGGTCTTTCTATTAAACTTTATATACAGTTAAGAGATAAAATGCACACGGAACATTAAAAGGTACTGAAACCTGGCAAGGACCAATGTGATCTAAGGTATCTTAGCTAACCACTCACAGGTTCACAGGATTAGTTAAAATCGAACCAAGGCTGACTGGATATGAATGCATTAGAACTGAGCATTTCTCATAGCTCTATTTCTCACGAAGAAATGTAGAAGATAGTTTTGACAGCTAACTTATGATCTTTTTGAAGAGGTTTGTATATGCTGTTTGAATTGACCATTTTATGTCCTGCACAATCTTCAGTCCAGTCCTGCCTTTTTGTCTGCCTGCTTGAAGTATTCAGAGGTTGTTGCTGCAGTCACTTCCTCCTGTCCGTCCTATTTAACTAATGTAATTCAACAGAATAAAATAAACTATTTCTGCAATAACAGGAAGGCACACAGTGAACTGTGGGATACCAAATATACCAATTCACTTCATTCAGTGAATACAAATTTTACCCAGAATACCTCGCTGTAACTGACACTAAAACAGAACAAATAATTCAGTAATCACACCTGCACCCAGAACAGTCCGTCTTGTTCAGAACTGAGGTCATGCAGAGAGGGGAGTTTGCAGTGCAGCTGCTGTACTTTACATAAACACAGAGCTTCCACGGAAATTTGAATGCTTGCTTCTTCTTCTCCCTTCCCCTTTCCTCTTTTTTTTTTTTTAATTTAATATAACTAATATATAGTTTGGGAAAATATAAATTTCTATCCCTGCTGCCTTTGTGCGCAGCTGTTTTGGGTTTTCTTTTTCTAATTTGAGAGTAAACTACATCACAAAAATATTTCCTATTGTAAATGACAGCTCTGATGATTTCAATATGATATTAACAGAAGGTTCTTAACTGTTCTTATAGCGTAAGAAACAAAATTTTAAACTACCTAGCTGTACTTTTTCAAAAGCATGCAAGGCAGAGTTTTAAAGAAATGCCCAACAATTCAGATGTGTGACAAACTGATGATTTATGCTTACATGCTCATAGCGTTTTGTTGGCAAAATGACCCAGTGTGCACTCACTTCTTCACAATGCTAAGTTCCTCTCCAAGACTGTCCCTCCTCCTCCACAGCTGTCTTCATACTAAACAAATAGCTCACAATAATGGAGACTAGTTACTGCCATTTCTCATGTCTAAGTGTATATTATCTGCACAACTTCCTTACTGGTTCATTTTTATTACAAGCATTACTCAGTATACACTTTCTTGGTAATTGCCAAAACCACATCCTAAATGTTTCCCAAACTATGCTGGTAAAGTATGAAATTCAGATTTAATGTACAGAATGACCAGTCTTACATTTAAGCTACCACTTAAAAGAGACAGTATAAAATTTTTCAACACAAATGAATGTTTAGTAAACCCCAAGGTAATTTAATTGTAATATATATATATTCATGTATTACTAATCTACCTCAAAAAGATTCAAGCTCTCAAACAGCTCTGCAAGAATACACCTTTTTTACCCATGTTCCTGAAACAAGTTGCAAAAGAAAAATAGCAGATGTTTCAGTATCGGCCAGTCTAGGTGTCCCAACCGAGCCAAAGCCCCTCACTAAAGCAATCTAGGAATCCTGCTTCAAACGGCATTCTTAGTGGGGCCCATTCAAGTTCTCATATACACTGGCAGAATAAGCAGGAAGTTCAACAGCAACAAAAAAAGAAATCTCTCTGCACATTTCAAGGCATTACAATAATGCAGGACTTCCATTCCTTTCTCTTCAGGTTCCTATGCATATATAAAAGAGAATGAAGAAGTAAAAAATTTCCATTTCAACTATGGATTGGACTAGAAGCATCAAAAGATGAAAATGTGTCTCTGCTAGTCCAGCTGAATGTCATCTAGTCAACCGTTATTAAAGGTACTTACTGAAACAAGCAGTAAAATCACCCCTGTCTTCAGTAAGAATCCTCCCTGAAGCTAAAATAATAAAATTGGGTTGTTTTGCACTTTTGCTAAGGGTGCTTGCATTTACATCAGCTTTTGCATCAAAGCTGGTAGTGCAAAGAGGAAAGCAAAGCCAATTTTATGAACTGACGTAATCATGCCTAGCATCTCTATGGGTTTTTTTGTTCCTGTGGTCACAATGACATCAGACTACTCTGCCTATTTAGTAGTGGAGGGCAATGACAGTTCTCCACCTCTGCTCACATACCTCTATTCTTTTTCTCCTACTTGTACATCCTGACACATTAAGCGTTAGCTTGCATTTCAGTAGGACACGAAACAGTACTTGCCTCAAATCTCTCCCTCTTCCCCCCTCCTTTCTCTCAATGTTTCCAACTATTGCAGGCAAAGTCAAAACTTTCAAGTGGAAAGGTGGGAAAGAAACCTCAGGAATTTAACAAAGTCCATCTAAACACTGTGAAGTGGGTCATGAATTTACACGCTGGAACACACACTGTTCAAATAATAGCTGTATTATAAATGCACCAGAGATTCATCTTACACAAAGCTGACCTGGGAAGATTATGAAGCTGTTTGCCTGATGACACAGGGAAAAATTTAAGTGGTATTCCAGCCCCACAGACACCCACACTGCAGTTGAATTTCTAGGGTTGGTACTCAGCCTTCTAGTCTACATGGGTCCATATATATTTCAAAACACTCCTACAAACTTTTGTCAGTCACTTCACTTTTCTGTATCAATTTCTTCACCCGTTAAATGGGAATAATTTTACTTATTGTTAAAAAGAACTTAACACATCAACTGAAGAGAAGTTGATTCTCTTTTTCTTCACATAATCCAGCCCTGGAAATGCTCATCTAATTAGTTTTCTCATCTGAGACACATCATCTAGGCCAGATACATCTACACTCTTTTCTGAAATTAGCTATAGCTATCTGAAAACCCCAAACACACAAACATATGGTAATATCTCTAAAAAGTGTATTCTGCAGTTCCCGGTGTAATGTAGAGCATTTGTGATCAACTTTTATATTCTACCATTAGGGAAAAACAATTTTTCCACAAAATGGGTTCTTATGCAGCCTGATCATATAGAAAAAAAAACCTTCCAACAGAAAATAATAAAAGAAATATGTATTTACACATGGAGAAATACTGTACAACTTACTGACAAATGTAATGTGTTACTGAAGCCTACCAGTATACACAGAGTATATTTTGTTTTACTACTGAAAGATATCTTGAATCTGCCCTGATGTATAGCACACAAAGATATACCTGTATAGGAGTTGGTATCAAAACTAATCTAAAAAAACCAACCAAACACACACCAAAAGAAAAACCTACCATCAAATCAACCAGTATATTAAACAAACAATCCCCCCATCCCCACCTCTTCCTCCATGTCTTAAACTATTGGAAGAAATTAACAAAGAGGACAATAGCAGTATGTTAGATACTCCAGTTTATAGATTGTCTTCTTTACTGAATTAGATCTTTTGCAAAGTTTTGTTATCCTTCTTGTATCTTCTTCAGCTGGAGTCAGATATATATTTTCCACAGATACAATATTTTATAAAATGTAGACAATTAAAAAAAAAAAAGTCTCTGTAGCTGAATTGTCTACTTCAATCCCTAAATCTGATGATTTTTATTTGCCAGATGTCCTTCCCATCAATAAAAAAAAGCACTGCCCCCCCCTTGCATCTGCTATTATTTTTGAGCAGCTTACCAAGTAGCAAGCTAAGAAATAAGCAAACCTGTTAATAACTAGAAGTCAAATGCATTAGAAAAGATGTATTACAAAGAGAGGAAAATACAAGTATGTATTTTTGTGGACAAAAAGAAAATATCATGTATATGTTGAAATTTATATAGATATGTTTTTATAATCTATATGTAATATATAGGTATATCTATACTGCATCTGTTATCTATATATCTGTATATTATTGATATATTTATATTGATACAAATATACATACTTTTATCTGTAGATAAAACTAACACCACTTCTGGGTTTTGGGTTTTTTTTTTATTTGGGATAGGCTGTCAATTCAAAGTACAGAACTGTGTATACCTCAGTCATTAACCCTACCATAAGGGATGCAGTTAAAGCGTACAGGATTTATTTAATATTCTTCTTACTAGCAGCTGACAGACAGCTGACAATGCAGAAATGTAACATTTCACTTAATTTATCCATAGGCTTATTCCACTGAGCCCCAAATGTTTAGCAAAAGAAAGAAAGAAGTTTCACAACTTTGGGATAGAGGACAGGAAACTTGTTTATAACAAATGGCCTCTGCTTTATTAATTTCTGCCAAAAATTAAGAAGCCTTCATTAAAAAAAAAAAGTGTCTTAAGTAGTACACTATTCTTGATTATTAGCATGCTTGCTCTTTTTTTTTTTTTTTTTTTTTTCCTCCTGAATGTTCATGTGGCACGTGTTGAAGAAAACAGTAAGAAATTTTCTAGAGAATATTCCATAGTATCCATCAAGCTGCCTTCTTCCTAAACTTATTAATTTATCAATTCTTCTTTCTCTGGCAGAAAGAAGTCAGATTACAACAGAAGACATATCTTTCCAGTTTTATGTCACATGCATTAAGCATGTATATAATAAAATGCAACCAGGAAAAAATATAATAATCCATAAAACATATATTATGTTCCATTTAATTTCAAGAGCCTTCCAGTACCGTTGATTTCATGCCTTTACTTAACCTGCAAGATCTTGAGAACTTTTTTTTTTTTTTTTTTTTTTTTTTACAGATAAAACGCCCAAGCCTCCTATGGCTGTGATGGTAATAACAAAAGGCAAGAATTTCTAACATAGAAATCCCTTTTTCCCCAAATTTTT
>JANIJG010025982.1:0-12125 GCA_024611175.1 Megaceryle torquata
GTGGGGGGGGGGAGATCTAGTTATGTTTCATTTCATAAAGTTCTTAAGTTCTCCTGGTGCAGATTGTACATTATTCCAGATTGGTGTCTTACAGGTACCCAGTCACTGCTAGATGTTTAGGCACTCTGTGATTAAAGAAGCAGCACCCCCAGGAATGTATTCATTCAGCCCAGAAAAATGGGTTAAGCCGCCTCTTTAAGCATCTTCCTCATCAGCTGCAGAACAAGTCTTGGCAGCCAATGTGCCCTAAGTGCCACTCTCCTTTATGTCTGAAGTTGTGAGATAAATGCAGTTCTTAATGTGATTCTACTGATTATCTCCAGAAACAAGCATTTGGCGTTAACCATATGAAACATGGGACTCTTTCTTCCTTGACAGTTTTCAGAGATTTTGTTTCATCCGATTAAAACCTCACCGAGATTCTGAAACAAGTTTTGGACCATGGACTGATTGTTAGGGGTGGAAATTACATGTTCTTGTCAGCAGCAGGCATAACAGGCAGAAAGTAGGTCATGGTGACCCTGAAGGTGTGGGTGACTTCATAAAGGTAAATCATGCAAACCAAAAAAATGTTACAGCAGAACCACGTATTAAGGTACCTTCTCCTAAATCATGGTCTCTTCTGCTACAACCCTAGTGTCTCTTCCACAGTCTGTCTTTCTCCTAAGAAGCTTTTTCTCCTAAGTAAATGAATTCCCTTTCTCCCTCCTTCCTTTTGTACTGATTTCAGGACTTAACAGCAAGAGTAATTCCAGTTGGGGTTTCTGAAAACAGGGGAGTGCAATAGTACATCCATGAACCATAACTGTTCTTTCAACCTAGAAGCTATCAATTCCTACCAAAAACTACCTACAGATAAGCAGTGGCATTCACTGAGTTAAGTGTAAATGGAGTGATGGCAAAGGGAGGCATTAGCTGCAAAACCTTGACAGTGCTTGGATTGTGAGGGAAGGTTATTTGGGGTCATATCTAGCAACCTTTTGCTGCTAATGAATGGAACGCACCAGGTGCATGGATACTTCCAGAGGTTCAGCTTACTGCATTTTGATGCTATGCTGGTGTCCATTTCAGTAGGGATGTTTCGGGTTATTTTACTGGGAATATTGTCAGCTGTGAACAAGAGAAGATGGAAACCTGCATGAAAACGGAGTAGATAAGGAGCTCTTCTTTGAGCACGTACTCAAAGTGTAGAGCAATTGTGGCTCGTTGCATTGCTTTCTTTAGCATGTTTTTCTTTAACATGGTGATGGTGCTGCATACTTGATCCCTTCTTTGTGGTCATATGCCCAACTGTCTGTGCAGTACGAAGACCAAGGGAGAGCACATGCTTTTAGGAATTGAGGTTAGTCCTCTGTTTAGCCCTGCTACATTTAATTGAAGATGCTTGAATATGCATCAGTGAGTGTGGAAGGGTCAAAAATAAAGCAGTGACATGAGGTAGATCATATTCGCCAAGGTATAGTGAAAGAAAACTCCTGCAGGAAAGGGAATAATAAACCAGCCATAATAAAAAATCAAATATGATCTAGTCTAAACATAGGAAAGAGGAAGATTAATTTACCACTAATAATCCAATTATAAACTAAAGTTAAGAACCATGGGTGGTGGAATTAGAAGCCCTGAAGAAACAGATTAATTTAGTGCTAAGGAATATTTGTCTTTTCAGAGTTATAGTGCAAGCGAAAAGAAGTATTTAAAGCTGGTTGGGATTACAATACCAAAGTGAGATGACTGAAAAAAAATTCTCTTTTCTGTTACTCCATATAATTTAAGGACCCGATCAACCAGATACATGAGATACTACTGTATATGAGCATATTTAAGTCATCAATGAAATTGCCTGTAGTACTAAAACCCATACTGAAGATAAATGAAAGACTGGACCCTTTGGTCATAGCTTCTCCGAAATTTATGGGTGCATTTAACATTATGTACACGAATAATCCCATTGATTTCTTTGAGACTGCCTACACGTGTAAAATGAAGCACGGTTTTAAATATTCTCTGAATTATATCTTTAGATTATAATCTTCTCAATTTATGCTCCAGTTTGCAAAAGTGGCTCGATCCTCACCACATAGGTCCTTACTAATTTGATAACGGTTGCAGTAAGGCGCACATTGCTGTAGGATCCTTGGCTCTCTTTTGAGACCTGAATTAATAAAGATACATATTGCTTGGGGAGCAACACAGGAACTAGATCTACATTATATAGGTTTTGATGACACACAAGCCACCCTCAGAGGGGTTCAAAATTTCAGTGTCACTAGAGAATTTTATCTGACATCCTAGAGTTGCATTCTTTTCCTGTTGATTCTCCAGATGAAACCCAAAGGTAAAGTTCCTTCACTTAAACTCATCATATATCTTAACACATAAGTAGCTATCACAGGAAAAAACCCCCATGAAACCATACACAAGTGGGTATGGGCACAGAGACACCAAAAGCTGTCTCAGTCCTTAATACTTTCTTGATCTGTTTACAGACAGCTCATTATCACTCCAATATCCTCTTTCTACTGATGATGGAGTTGTATTCTGCATCTCCCAGGATGGGGCCAGGTTTGCCTCCCACCAAAACCAGCAGAAATTCTGTCCACTGCCTGACTTGTGGACTAAGCGACTCTAATGGCTCAAAATCTTAGACACTGGATAGTTTAAGTCTAAATTAATCTCATCTCAGCCATCATATTGATTTGCCAATGACAGCTGTTAGTTAAGGTATGCAGTGTACAGCTGTTCTGCTTTTATAGTGACATCAGTACTTTAAGTGAAGCAAACCTTGCAGGGACAGTAATGTTTTCATTAGGCCCAGTGACAAAGCTGGAGAACGTTTAGCGCTCACAAGCTGTCATTACTACTACGTTTCCAAAGGACTTCCCTGCCACTCAAGCAATTTGACTCAGGTTCATTTTTTCTCTGAAGCTCTTTCTTGCATAAAATGCTGCCCTGCCTGGTATTTAAGAAGTTTTGTTTGAAGTGCTTTTTCAAAAAAAACCCAACAAACAAACAGAAAAATAAACCCAAAATTATTTCATAATGCTATCACTGATTCTCTAGCGTTGTTATATAGTGCACAAGAAAGAAGATAAAACTTACTTATCCAGTTAGAGAAATATGTTCCAGAGCAAAATAAATCTGTCTCTATGGACATTAAGCAGATAGATAATAGATAACTAATCAATAACTAAAACTAATAGATAACAATCAATAAGAATATACTGGTTCTAAATTCTGCTTCATGTGCTCTTGTGTAACCTGACTGGTAACAATGCTGTCCCTGTTCTGCAGTGTGCAAATCAGTGCAGAACTCGTCCACATTCTCCCTAAAGCCAGTGTATTGATGACATTGATAAAGCCTCTTGCAAAAAAAGTCTCTGAAAGTGAGCAGAAGAGAAATATAGCCAACTGAACATTAACTGCACAGTCTTGCATTACATTCAATCTTGGAATAACCAGTCAAAAAACTAATGGGGAAAACATCATCAATAATTAGCAGGGGGTTCTGCCCTAAATCGCAATTTACATACAACAGCCTGTTATTAAGGGATTTTTTAACTGGAAAAAGTAATAATTGAGTAACTAGATTACTTTTCTTTGACCACTTTTGGGTTTTAATATGAGTATTAAAAAAACCCCAGCTTTTCTGGTTTTAATGCCAGTGATGGTTTCCCTTGCCAGCTGTTCACCCCAAAATGGAAAAAAACTATATTTTCATAATTTCTTAGTCCTTTCTAATGTACAATTTGCCAGAAGAACAGAGCAGGAAAGCATGAATAACTTATGTATTTTAAATTGGTCCTTTAATCAAAGTCACCTATTTCAATATGTTATTTTTCACAGGAGAAACAAAAACACGCTGTATAGGATGTAATTTCATCTGTATTACTCAACAAACCAGCCCCAGACTGGTGCCCCAGGCTTGGCTCACCGGCCAAGTGCCATGGCCTGGCTCTGTGTCCATGTGCCTGAACTTTTTTCCTCTCTGAAACAAGGGGACTGCATCTGAAGTACCTATTAGATACAGTTTTGGGGCTATGCCCTTTGCTGAACCACACCCGAGATAACTGGCATGAGCCAAAAAACTCCTAGGGAGTATATTTGCCATGAAACACTTCCCGTAGAGGTTTCTGAGTTATTGTTTGAGTCTGTTACTTACAGAAATGTTTAACTACATATGTTGTTGCGTGCATTTTGAAACATAAACATATAAAAAATAAAATGCTCCTTTTAAAAATGTATCCTGAAGATTCAGATGTCATACCATATATTGCAACACAGAAGGATTTTATTTAACAGAAGAAAAGCTGATGTCTTCAGCTGATTATCACAGTGTGCTGCTAAACATCGCGTTCCAGCAAAAATGCTGGCGAACGGCAAGAAGAAATGAAAGTGCTTTCTGATAAGAAACAACTAGGCTAGAAGCAAACATTTCAGACATTGAACTATGTGGTCTATCCTGGAAAAAAAAGTCTCAAGACAAGGCTAGTTCCACGTGAGGACTGACATTTAGAATCAGGTAGGGTAACATCTCCTGGCTGGGATGTCACCTTTGACACCTTTTTTAACACCTTCCTGGTCCCATTCAAAAGGACACTTTGGCAGGACTCCTCTTTCTCTCTGTAGGTTAGCTGCAGAGGCTGCAAGCTTTCAACTTCCACCCAGCTTCACCTCACCAAAGACAATGGAGGTGGGTAATGGAACAGTTGCTGTACTTTTCACACCATAAAAGTCAGGATATGACTAATTTGACAGAAACTTTTGCAAGCCCATTACAAACACTGATAAATTTTTTTTTTGATCCCCATACAGTCCATCTCTATAGGTCTGTATGTAATCAGATTCTTACTGGTTGCAGTTGGAGAATTGTGAAAGTGCGGTGGGAGTGGTAATATTTTTCCAAGGGAATAGGAACTATTTTAAGTAAACCGTTGAGTTATGTTCACGCAGAAACACTAATGCTTGCAGATGGATTTCATGTGGAAGGTGGACTGTTACTGTTTCAAGCCTCACTGATGCAAGAAGGAGTCTACTGAGGAACCAAGGAGGTTTCTAGCAGCTATGAAATAATGTAAATTGGGGACAATGTTGGTTTTCCCGTACTTCCTCCATCGAGGCAGAACACCCCCGCCCCACAATTTTCCACATCTGTGCTGCCTCCACAACTCACTTCTTTGCTGTTTTTTCTCCCTTGGGATAGCAGCAAGGAAGCAATAGATGTAAATGGTCTGTGGTGACACGGATGAGCGATCTGACAGGAAAAGCAGCATTTTCCCTATACATATGCAAGATATATATGAACTTGCAAAAGTAAGGCTATTAGTTCTCTTCTGTATGGTACTGGCTGCAAGGAAAGGAACCAACTATCTCTGGACACTGGAGAGACAAGTGCCTTGAAAGAGAAGGACAGAAGGAGGAAGAGTATGGGTATTCTTATTACTCCTATTACCTATACGTATGGATTTCAGTTAAAAAAAAAAAAAGGGAAGAAAAAAAAACCAAACCAAAAAGAAAGAGAGAAAGGATTTGGATTCGTAAGGTAAAAGGCCTGGTGAAACACAGCTCTGACAGCAAATACGTGGGAAAAGGAGAACTGCCATGTGAAAGAGTGAAAAAGGAAGTCTTTAATTCTTGCCAAAGGGGAGTGGAACAAGAAATCTTGGGAGTTTTCAGTCCTCAAGGATTAGCTTGTAACTATTTTATGGTCTGTCAGTTTATCAGAACTGGAGTGTGTTTCCAAGGCAGAGAAAGAAGAGACTAAATTGGGATTTGTAATAGATCAGATATTGTGAGAAATCAGTTATTTTTATTTTAGGATATTACTCTTAAGTAAAATTATCTTTTCTGTTGCTAAGTATTTACTCCTACTGTGATGCAGATGCTAACTGTTATATTTTGTAACAGAATACAGCACCCTGGTTTTATTACAGAGTTCCATGTGCCATGCTTGGATGATCAAGTAATAAGTAACTTAATCACTTTGAAAGGGTATTAAAGGACAGCTTTTGGGAGTTGTTTCCCAAAGCAACACTGCAAATGATGATCTTCATTTTGTTTCTGCCATGCAGGTAAATGAAAAAGTTTCTCTTTCGTTATAATGAAATGATAATTGATTTTTGCAGTTACATTTTCTGATACTTATTCTCTTTGACTTTTGTGAACTTGCCTGAGGTGATTTCCATATAATAACACTAGCAGCATAAAATAATTTGTAAATATTTAGAGGGCCGAACCTAATAAATCCAACAAACAAAAAACTTAAAGAAAAAAAAAAATATAATGTGAAGTTCACTAATTACTTAAAGCCAAGGGAAATTACTATTATTTTCAAAGTACCCCTAAAAGGCCCACAGGTCAGTGTGGTTTATAGAAACAGAAAAACAAATGCCAGTTTTCCAGATCCATTACACACACACACACGTATACTTTGCTCATCACAGAGGCAAGAGAACAGCAATCTGTCCTTTTTCTGTGGTCTTGAAGCAAGAGAGGCAGATATATACAGCAGGAATAAACTTTCCAGCATGCCATGAGAAGGCAGGTGATGTAGCAGTGGGAAGCATTTACTTTCTGCAGCTCAGTAAAGGAGGATGGGGCAATCTAGGTTTTCTGCAGAATGTGAAGGTCTTAATCCTGTCTCTCTCCAAAATCAGTGAGGGAGGGGAAGGCTTTGTTTCCTGTCTAATGTAGAGAAACGAGGGAGGTCTGATTCTCCCACTTCCCAGCCTGCCAACCAGCCAAAAATCAGACACCCTCGGGAACACTGGTTTGTCACGTCGTGCTGTTAGCAGAGGCTTGCAAGGCAGCCCATCTGCTGCCACTGTCATGCTGGTGCTGTTGTATGGAAGACACGCCAGAGAAGACAACCCACTTTTGGGCTGTTTATTGAGTCCTTGGGAATAAGAAGCATGGTGTGTTCAGAGCAGACTGTGGGAATGGGAAACCTGATGGATCTGGGGGCAGGGAGAATGTGAAGCTGCTGGATTTTCTGGGAAAGTGTGCATGAAATCAATGGGCTGTTGGGGGGGCCAGGGGGGAGAAGGAAGAATTTGTAATTCATGTATTTGTTCTCTGATAGGGAAATACAATACTGGTGGATTTGCTTTTGAGAGAAAAAAAAAAAAAGTACTATTTGAGAAGAAGGTTACTTGCATGACCAGAAAATGTTTGAGGGAACCCCATTTTAAAAGAACTGGATGCCTAAGCCTGAATTAATGAACTAGGAACTGCTGTTGAAACAATGCAAGGAATTTCCGAAGGAAAGACAGAGAGGACCTTGGAAAAGCAAGAAGGTAGGAAAAATCATCAGTTTAATGATCAAGTTCAAGCCAGATCAGTTTGCTAGTTTATTTCCTCTCTCTTTTAAAAAGTCTTTTTCCTCAGAAATAAATGCTTCAGTGGAAGTATAGAAATATATGCAATTGTACCTGTCAGTTCTTTGGTTTGGAAGGGAGGAGAGAAGGACTGGATTTTGTTTACTCTTTGAAAAATAAAATACATTAGAACAGAAAATTGACAAGTGGGCTCTTTCTTCACTTCTCAGATGCATGACTATTGAAAACACCTAGGCTGAGATCTCATGAATTTTCATAGCATTTTCCACAGTTTGCTTTTGACACCTGAGAGCTCCCAATAGCTCTAAATGAAGGGGGGGGAGGGGGGGGAGTATCAGAAATGTATTAATTATTTATAATGGAAAAACCTAAAAGCTTTGACCAGATCAAATTCTAACATACCCGTTCTTCTGCATTATTATCACTGGTATTTAAATGATAGTGCCATTATAATGTCTTTGCTTTTACTGCAGAGTGAATTAAGAGAGGGGATTTCATTGATGCCAGCTGCAATTAAGCATGAAAATTCAGTTTTCATTTTACTCCTTGTCTCCCTGCTTGTATGAGTTTTACCCAAACTGTCTCTGGCCAACAGGAGCCTTTTCCCTGGTGTCATCTCACACCCAGATCCTAAAAATGTTCTTTTATAGTAAGTTCTTCTTTTTGGTCCCATTTATTTCTAGGAAGCCTGAAAAAAAGCAGTTTGTGTGTTGTAGGAAGACACGTGATAATGCACAGACAGCAGCAGGCTTTCCAGCTTGATTTCCTATGGAAATTGCGTTTGACCAACCAGTTTGGCAACCAGTTTTGATGTCAGTTATTGTCCTCTCTATTAATAATCTTGAAATCTTTTTCCAGTTTCATCTAGATCTGACAAATAACTTCAGTTTTCAGAGACACTAAACTTTAAATCAGTCTTTACTGAGCGAAAAGGTGAAGCAGAAGCTCAAGTATCAGAAACCAGAGCAGCAACAGAGCAGCAAGGCCATGTTGGTTGTGAAAAAAGATTTGGCAAGAATTTGTTATTCAGCAGAGAGCTCAACCACAAAACCTGGAGCTCCAGGGAATCAGACTTCAGGCCTTCTGTTGATCATGGAATGATTCGTGTTCATAGGAAAGAAGATGACTCGTGACTGAAGTTATTTCTTTGTAGATACAGACTTTTTCTAATTCTTTCGTTTGAAGAGAATGAAAACTTTTCCTCTAAAAAACTTGACAGGAAGTGAAGAAAATGCAGCTATTTTCCTGGATTTTCTAGACAAGACTGGAAATCCCACACATCCATTCATCTTTCTCTGAAGTCCTATTCATTCATTTGCTTAATAGTAACATATTTTTTCTTTATATTATGTCAGAAATTATTGATTTCCTTTATTAAGTCAGAATTCAAGTCTTGCCAGAAT
Source organism: Megaceryle torquata (assembly GCA_024611175.1). Lineage (NCBI taxonomy): Eukaryota > Metazoa > Chordata > Aves > Coraciiformes > Cerylidae > Megaceryle > Megaceryle torquata. Next base: position 8,738 of record JANIJG010025982.1, read on the forward strand.
GAAGTTATTTGTGCCAGAGGTGACTTTGCTGCCAACGTTTATAATAAGAGATTAGAGACTGTGTTAATGGTAACAGTGGAGTAGTGAAACTGCATCTAATTTTATATGGCAATACTTTTTTCCCTGTCTTTCCATTGTTAAAAATCTATCTATAATTCCTCTTTTCAATTGGAGCATCTCATATTTTTAAATCAGAATTTTCTCTACTTACTTTTTTCAATTCAAGTGTTCAAAGAAATGCCCCAACGAGAAGAAAAATATGAGGAAAAATAAGTGCAGTACCCTGATAAGAACAGCCAAGGGGACAAATACAAAGTGTGGAACACCTGATGTGCAGAAGGAAATTTGAATGTGAATCAGCAGATTTATCCCACTGTAGAAAAGGAATCCTTGTACAGGCTGCATCAGTGGTGATGTGCTATATATTGCATGGGAAGTATATGAATAAAGCCTCATCTGGATTACTGTGTCCAGCTAAGGGCGGGTAACCGTCCAAGAAATGTCTGTACCAATTGGCAAGGATCCAGAGGTGAACAACAAGAATAATTAGAGGTCCTGAAAACACAACTTGTGTGAAAAAAATCAGAAGAGTTGGGTTTGTTTAGTCTAGGGAAGAGAAGAATGTGGAGAGACGTGATAATAGCCACTATGAACAGGACAAGACATGATGTGTTTGAATTGCCTCAACAGAATTAGGGTGGGTATTAGCACAAAAAAAAAAAAAGGCTTTTAATGGTTAGATAGTGAAGGGTTGGATTAGCTTGCTTCAGGAAGCTGTGGAGTCTTTCACTGGAGGTTTAAAGAGCAATTTAGACAAACATTTGCAAGGTGAGTTATGAGACTGAAGTTTGCTTATACGTAACCTTGCCTAGGGTGGGAGAATGGACTGCGTGACCTCTTAAGGTCTATGGCAGCCTATTTTTCTGTATCAATGACACTAGAGAGAGAGTGAATTTTTTACCATTGTTTAAAATAATAATTTTTAATCTTTTAAAATATTTTTAAAGTGAATGGGACCTAATCCTCTGTTTCTCCACATGCTGCATTCCCACTTACATGCACATAAGTGCATGCAAACCATCATTATCTTGACTGATTATTATCCTGACTGTTCATTATTCTGAGCATTTTATGTCCAGAAGCAAGTGAGTTTAAAGATTATATTAGATTTAGAGTCCTCCCTTTATAGTAACTATAAAATATGTGATATATATTTTTAAATACACTTTCATTAGACTTTTGAAAATTGAATGGTTCTATTAAGTGTCTTAGTAAGCTTTAAAGTAGCTTTGTAAGTCTGATACATTTTTACTCAAGATCACTACTTTTAGGGTATTTTTAAGTTTTCTTTTCTAACATAAAAAGAACGTAGTGTTCTGCTGTTACTGATTTTTACTACTTTTAGCTATGCAAAACAGATACAGATAAGAGGAACTGGACTTTGGCTGAAATATCCCTTTCTTTTTATCCATTTTAAATGTACTGACTTTTAATTATACTGCTTTCCCTCTGCTCCTGAATTATCGGTCAAAATAAACAAAACTGCATGTTTTGCATTCCTTATGCCAGTGCTTTCTCTAAAATCCCCAGACTTATTATTGCCAGTCTGTCTTGCAGATGTCCCTTCATCTTTATAAGTGTCAAAATTGGGTGTTCACTGGGTGTCTTCCGAGCAATGTCATGTTGTGCAGTGAGAGGAGGAGACAGCTGTGAACAGCATCTTTGGAGCAGAGCAGAATGGCAGATGGCTTTAATTTGGGAATTTTTTTGAACATTTTAGTTAGCCAAGTAGGCAAAAATTACACAGAAGTGGGGTTACATGGTATTTTCTGGTACCTTAAACATGACAGCAACTACTAACAGCAATGGAAAATCTTTGCAAGATGCTCTAAGAGGATGACAGCATAATCTGCTTCAAACACCAGATTTCACCTTCATTGCTAGCAATCAGAAAGTGAAATGAAACTTGAACAATACAACTTAATAGTAAGAATGTTGTAACTGAGGAGAAATAGAAGCAAGGGTGATAGGGAAATATAGTAGCTTCTTAGTCCAGCAGTCATAGCTGGAAAAGAGGCACAATCTACTGAAAAAAAAAAAAAACCAAAAACATTTTGTTCTGTCAAACGGTGAAACTTAAAGCTAAATATAGGGTTTAAAAGATCTTAACTTACTCCATTTGGACTGATAATTTAGTTGAGATGAAAAAGAGTAGTCAATTCTTTTGGAAGTGAGGATTATTTTGCTATCTATGTGACAGAGAGAGATCAGCATGTGGGTGACAAGACTGTGATGAGCTATAAAACCAGTACCTATATCAGGTCAGTGTGGTTTATAGAAACAGAAAAACAAATGCCAGTTTTCCAGATGCACATTTTAAAGATATGCTTCCCTGCAAAATCTCCTCTGAAATAGAACTATTAGTGAAAAATGATCCATCAGTAATGGATGTTCCTACCCTTCATTTGCTATTGAAAAGTTCATCCTGGTACAGAAGAGTTGTTTATTTATTTTTTTAACTAGCTTTTAATGCATTGGATAAGCTTTATCTTATTTTTACATGCACAAATACAGGGTTCATCAATTCTGTGGTTCTGTTGTAAGCAGCTGCTGATTACTGTGGTGTTGGAGGTATTTCAGTAGATTTGGAAATTATTACTTCGACAAAGGCTGTTTGGTTTGGTTTGCATTGCTTTTGGTGGTATATAAATAATGTAATGTCTAATAATAGAGGGCAACAGGCTGGTCTGCAGCCCAGAGGCCACAGCAGTCCTCACGTCACTTTGTGCTACCCAACAGTTCATTTTTACAAATGTTTGAGGATATGGCATTTTTGAGATCTCTAGTCCCCTGAAAAGTATGGTTGAGATTTAATCTTTGATTTAAAGCATTTATGTTTGGAGGGGAAAGGGCAGAAAATAAAAGCAGATGCACGAAGAGAGACATAGAGTGACAAATATGTGGGCCACAGAGTATCAATGATTTGTGGAGAACCCCCAAAATCTCAGCAGAGCCAACAGTGCACCCTGACACAGCTCCTTCCAGGGCTGTTGCAGGGGGACAATCAGCACCATCGTCTGGATGTGAGACCCACCAAATGAGTCAGTGGGAGATTGTCTCCCTGGTCACCTCACAGACTTAAGGCATTACAGGGGAATGGGACTCATCATGGGATGATGGGAAGACCATTTTTGGAACTGGGAGAAACCAAGATGATGAGATGCACCCAAGAGTGCTGAGTGAACTGGCTGATGTTGTCGCCCCACCACTCTCCATTATTTTTGAAAAATCATGGCAGACAGGAGAGGTGCTGGAGGACTGGAGGAAAGCCAGTGACACTCCAGTCTTCAAAAAGGGCAGGAAGGAGATCACAGAAAACTATAGGCCA